>CM053790.1:96362307-96552307 GCA_028749045.1 Cupressus sempervirens
AAAGTTGCAAATGCACAGGATGAAAAATTTGAATAAATTTAGATGATTTATATAGTTTAACTATGTAAATTTTTTAATTTTTGAATTTTAATGCCTGTTCATAGCTCGGGGCCCTATTTTTGGAAATAGCTATAATAGGGACATTTTTTGTCCAAAATAGGTAGTGTAGCATACCATTGGAACTAGGAGAAGTTGAATTTTTCAGATTTGGGGTTAGATTTTGCACAATATTTCATCGGTTCAGTCTATAAGCGATTTTGCAATTTTTGGGGCATTCTTAGTGGAATGAGCAAAATTTAGCATGAAGTATCAGGATCAGATAAAAAGAAAATATGAAGGCTTGGTGAAGTCTGGATGTGAAGAAAATTGATTCTAAATGGTTCTCTTGACTTTAAGAAGTCATTTTTAAAACTGATTTTCATTTATACCATGGGTAAAGATCAAACATGAAATTGGTTGCTTGTTAAATTAGATATTTGAGACATTTTGTGCTTATAGAGGCCTAATGATGAAGATCTAATTCACCAGTTGAGGGGAGAGATTAGAGAGTTGTTTCTAACCAATTGAGAAGGTTTTCCAAATGGACATATGTCATGTTTAGATAAGATCCAGGAATGAACTCTTCTCCTATATCTTTCTTCCTTCTTCTCTTTTGTAGGTTGTTGGTAGTTTTCTCTAGGTAATACCAATAGGGTTCTAGTGATTTTACTATTAAAACTGAGATTTTAGATGGTTTTGCTTCCTGACTATTGAACTAAGCTCTAGTAGTGAAGGCCACACATCCACCCTATGCAGATTTTCATTTCATGTCATGTATTGTCATTCTGAGATACTAGAAAGTGATGTTAGGTTATGTGAAGTATCTTGAGTTGCATTTTGTGTTACTAGTTTGTGTATTTGGTCTTTCCAAGGATAAATACAAAAGGGGTTTATATGAATTATTTGAGTTTTCTAATTTTGTCTCCTAATTCTTCATATGTCATTAACTTTGTGATTAAATGGATAAGGTTCATTTGATTTAAGGCAGCCTGGATGAGTTGTGTATCAGATCTATTATTACTTTTGACTCAAGGAGTTAGGTAAATGCTTCAGTGTTTTGATAGGGTTTCTGGGTGTATAAAGGGGATATTGCATAAGAATGAGATTTGGGGATTTCAGTTGATAAACTTGATTGTAATGCAAACAAGTTAGGTCATCATGTTGGTAATGATTCTATGTTTCAATGGATAAGGCACTAATCACTAAATCAAATGCAAGCTGATATGAATGTCATTTGCACAAAATCTTTTATTCAAATAAATTCAGCTTTTCATGTCTTGTAGTGGGATAAAAGGAATTAACCCTCACTCAACTTGTGAATATCATGGGATTTGCAATTTGCTACTATAGATATGTGTTATTACATGAGTTATTAGGAGATATAAGGGGTTTTCATCTGCAGTAAATAGGTTCCAACGTATGTTTTAAATGCACTGGTACCATATCTCAGAACCTCAAGGTTAACCTACCTAGGTCTTGTAGAGCCTGAAGTGAAGAAGGAGTTATGCCTTATAGTTGGCCCAAGATTGTAGTCAGGTTTATTCATCATAGGAAGTTTCTAGCCTTAGATGCATTCGCCTAGTTTCTTGGTCATTTTCAAAACTGTTAAATCAGGAGCCAATAGGTTCTATAGAAGCCTTGCACCCTTCACCAAAATTAGGATCATTTGGATACAATGTACTGAGTTCCTTGAACCCAACGACCTTTATCTACATTTCTATTAGCAAAAGATGTCTTTTGTTAAGAGCATCTAAAAATCTATTAGACTTCCCACTCCTAGGTTTCAAAACAAATGTATAACTCTACAAAAACTTAA
Source organism: Cupressus sempervirens (assembly GCA_028749045.1). Classification (NCBI taxonomy): domain Eukaryota; kingdom Viridiplantae; phylum Streptophyta; class Pinopsida; order Cupressales; family Cupressaceae; genus Cupressus; species Cupressus sempervirens. The sequence continues at coordinate 96,364,163 of CM053790.1, forward strand.
CACACTTTAAATGCCTTTGGTTTAATTTTATGTGACTATTCAAATATTGCAAAGCTTGATGATCAGTATACAAAACAAACTCCTTAGGAAAAATATAGTGTCTCTAGTTCTTCAATGGTTGAACTATAGCATAAAATTATATATCATAAACAAAGTATTTCCTTTTTGCATCATTGAACTTCTCATTAAAATAAGCAACAGGTCTAGCTTCTTGGCTCAAAATAGCTCATATTGTTGTACCACTAGCATCATAGTCTACTTTAAACATCTTGTTAAAATTAGAAAGTGCTAAAATAAGCTACTCAATAACTTTGTGTTTCAACAAATTAAAACTCTTATGTGCTACTACAATCCACTTAAATTATATCCTATCCCCTCTCATTGTTTCAGTCAGTGGCCTATAAATACTGCTAAAACCTCTTATGAACTTTTTTCAGAAACTAGGTAGTCCATGAAAAGATCTTACCTCTATCGTACTCCTTGGAGTAGGCCATTCAAGGATAGCCTTCACTTTCTTTGGTTCAATTTTCAAACGTTGTGCTAAGACTACAAATCCTAGGTACAACAACTCCATTACAAAACTACACTTCTTTAGGTTTATCATCTACTTTTCTTCCCTCAACTTATCAAACACCTTTCAAATACGAATCAAATTCTCCTCAAATTTCTTAATAAAGATCAAAATATCATACGGGTAAATAATGAAAAACTTACCCAAAAAATCCTTTAGTACCTCATTCATGAGCCTCATGAAAGTACTTGGTGTATTGGTTAGCCCAAAAGGCATGACTAACCACTTGTATAGTCCTGCTTTTGTCTTGAAATAAGTCTTCCACTCATCACCTTCTCTGATATGAATTTGATGGTACCCACTCTTCAGATCTATCTTTGTGAACTACTCAACCCCACTTAAATAATCCATAATATCATCCATCCTTGGAAAGGGAAATCCATACTTAATTGTGATCTTGTTGATAGTGTAAGAGTCTGTGCACATCTTACATTCTACATTCTTCTTTGGTGCTAATATGGCTAGTACAACATAGGGACTCAAACTTTCTCAAATCAACCCCTTCTGCAACAACTCATGAACTTGTCTACTCAACTCTTTACTTTCTATTGGTGTTTCTCTATATGCTTTCTTGTTTGGAAAATTGGCTTCTAGAATCAAATCTGTCTGTCAACTAATCTTCCTCATTTGGAGCAATCCATCAAGTACATTATCTAATAAAATATCAAAAAACTCTCCCAACATATCTACAACTTTTATAGGTACCTCCTCTAGCTCTTCTTTACTATCTTTTGGAATTATTAAAAAAACACGTATTCTCATACTTATACCTTTAAGAAACTCTTTTCCATCAACAAAATATATTCTTCTAGCACAACATACCTTTTTGTCTTTCTCCTTCAACAATTTCAACTTATGCTTCACTCCATCCTTGGTTAGAGTGTAGGTATTTGCTTACCCATCATGTACAATATGCCTATCAAATTGCCACAACCTACCCAACAACATATGACATATGTGCAAAGGTATGATATCACACAATATGTCATCCTAGTAGCTTTTGATCTTGATCTTCATTGATCATTTCTCATTGGCCATGACCTTGTGGTCATCTTGCACCCAAGAAATATGCTATGTATGTACGTATTTCTACCTCTTTAGTTTCAACTTGGTGACCATTTTTCCTGACACAAGATTGTTAGTACTTCCACCATCAATGATTACATCACATCACTTATCTTCACATCTGCACATTTTTCAAAACGAGCTCGTTCTTTGATCAAGTTCATAAAAATTGTCTATTGTAAATTGACCATAAAGATTTACAATATCTCAAAAGTTAGAATAAATTGAATCAAAGACATATTAAATGGGTTGATTTGTTGTATATTTTTTCTTTTCATTGAAACATAAAAGTAGATAGTAAAACAAAGTTTTTGATGCATTAAGATGAAGAAGATATTTGTTGACAAAAATAAGATTTGAGGTAGTTGGCTTTGATGACTTGAAGTGTTTGCACAAGACTAATCTATATTTTTTAGAACCTTGGAAAGCTTCTAAGGAAATTTAGTGAGCAATAAGTGGACTTCTTATTTCATTCAACAGGATATGTTTGTTTTGAGGAATTTAGTTATGCATACCTAGATGATCTATGAGAGAGAACATAGTAAAAGAGAAGCATAGTGTTGGACTTAATGGACATTTTGGGATTGGTAAGATTGTTAAACTTATTTTTGAGAGCTAATTTTGGCAAAAAATTTATAGGGAAGTACAATGAATGATAAGAAGTTGTAGAATTTATCAAGTAGAAAAAGGGGACTAGCCAAAATGTGGGATTGAATTCACCTTTATTTGTACCTGATATAACTTTAAAAAATGTGAGCATGGATTTTGTTCTTAAATTTCTTAGAGCTCAAAGAGATAATGATTCTATTTTTGTAATGGTTGATATATTTTCAAAGATGGTAGATTTCATAGCTTTAAGAAGACTTATGATGCATTACATGTAGCTAAGTTATTTTTCAAGGAAGTAGTAAAGTTACATGGTTTTCCTAAGACTATTATTTCAAATAGAGACACTAAGTTTACTAGTTACTTTTGGACATTAATTTGGAAGAAAGATGAATACAAACTTGAAGTTGAGATCTACATTTCACCCTTAGAGAGTGGAAAAACTAAACTAGTCAAAAGAATTTTGGTTTAAAATGTTTGGTTGGAGATAAGCCAACTAATTATGATTGTGTTTTCATACAAGAAGATTTGGAATGCACTAAGCACTAAAAGGACACCATTTGACATTCTAACTAGATTTCCTCCTAAAGGAACCTTAGAGTTGAGAATGTTGGAAACTTATAAATGTAACAATTGTTGTTTTGTCATTCATGTCAAATATATTGATAAGATATATTTCTACCTAATCTAAATGTCATATCTATTTGATTGATGAAGAGGATTTGAGAAGTTTTTCATAACTATAGCACCTAGTAGAATGGTAGAGTTATGAAAATGAAGTTACAATGGATACTTGATTAGATAGACTTTGATACAATAGAGTGATTTTTAATGTCAAGAAAGATATGCCAAGCCTAGCAATAAACTAAAAATGCTAAGGAATGTCAAGTAATACTAGTCCAAAATGAGCTATAGTTAGCACTTAGTAAATCTAGTATTGGATGACCATTAGCATCACTCGATAAAATTAGTTTATGTCTAGCCAAAAAGATTTATAGCCACTGAGTATTTTAGTCATGGACAAGTGTTAGAATTTAGAGATTATTGAGTGATAGTACAAGAATAAATTTAAATAATTAGTGAGATTAAGTTGATATTGTTCATTTCTTAGGATATTTAATTTGTTCTGAAGATAAGGTTTATGAGTTTTCTCATAAAATTCAAGGAAAGGATTAGGTAAAGATCAAATAGATAAATTATAGAGAGGTTTTGAGAAGAAGATCAAGAACATGGATATATAGAATGAATCAAGTTGAACCTAACTATAAACCCTAAGATCTATGGTAGATGTAGAAAATGGTAAAGAATGAATTACCTATTTAAAGAGATACAAATCTAAATAATTGGTGTTGTGTGTTGTGTGTTTTGGGACTCAAAATTGAAGCCCTGATTTTGAGTACCTTCATGAAAATTAAATCCTATAAGTGCTTATAATGCATGTGTACTGAGTTGTCCTTTTCATGCCTATGAGGTGTTTATGTTTATAAGACCTTTCATTATCTATATTCATGCATATCATTTTTATAAATTTTCATTTTGAGTAGTGTTCAGATCAAACAACAACATGGAGCCTAGTTCACTATTGAAAATCTTACACCCGGTTATGTTTCATGACTCACCACTTTGTGAGTGTTCAGTATGAATATCAAAGAACCTATGTTTCATTTTTATAGTCATTTTGATATATTTTGACTAGGTTTTGAATCGCTCAAAGTTGATTGTTTACTATTGTCATGCTAATGCACATTTATTAGAATTTTGGGAAGCCCTATTTGACTAGTTATAACATTGACCCATTTTACCAAATAAGAAATTTCATGTTCCATTGCACTCTAGGGGTCAAAAAAAGTATTTGTTTAATATTTGAGCCTATGAAAAATTAGTTTGAGAAATTTCTGAATGTGATCCAAAATGTAGTTTATAAAGTTTTACTGGTGTGAAAAATTGTAGATTGATCAATACCCCTGTTCGGTATATTGTACCTTTGAATCTATGATTAATGAGACCAATTAGATTGTACCACTATTTTATACTCTAGAATACTTTAAGTGTGCTAGTTTTCATGTCATGATAAATTCATTTGCACACTTTCCCAAGTCCATTCCATTTGTCATAATTAATATTTTGCTAGTCTTTCTTGTCTTGGAAATCTTAGTACCCCACTTTGATAGCTTTCCAAAGGTGCACAATTATTCATCATGAGACACAATACCACTTTTTTTCCCCTCCTCATAATAGTAAACTAATGCACCAAATTTTGATCCCCCAAGTGCCCATCTAACCTATTTTGGAAGCTAAAACCGAATGCATTTTCTTGTTCTCTAACATGTTTGTTTGTAGGTAGTTTCATGAAGGAAACTTCAACACTTAATATCTTTTCATTGAGTGATCATCATAATGAGGGATTTAATAGGGTAAGAGAACATCGAACAAAGAATCAACATGTTAATTTTTAGAGCCTAGTTATTTGTTTTAGTTGATTTTAAAAGCTATCCTATAGGCCTTCTTGTCAAAAAGTTTTCATTTGCAGAAAGTGGTTAGATAAGTTTTAAATGATATTTCAATGGTCAAAATTGGAATCTAATTAGTATCAGTTGACTAAAGGATCAATTCCAAAAGTTAGGTGTTTGAGTTTGAATTTTTTTTAGTCAGACCACTACAGGGCCCGACTGATTTCATCAAGTTGAAAACATATCATAGAAGTTGAAGATCTCTAGAAGGGATTTCAATCATGTTATTCATTCTAAAATTAATGAGAAAAAGGAAACCTTGATAGTGATGACTTGCAAAAATAAAATGAATTATAAGTCAAGTGAATATAGTGCAGTCTTTTATGGATGTATTTTAAAGGGAAAAGTTTATGGAGACATTGCAATTAAGGTGCTCAAAAGTTTTGTTTTTTGCAAAATAAGAGCCTACTTTCAATGTGTTGGAAAAGCATAGTTCAAATTTGAATTCAAGTAAATCTTAAATAAAGTGGGCATCCCTTTCCTTGTGTATTCCAATGAAAGAAATGCATGCCATATATTCATTGAGGTGCTACCTCAAGATGAATGTCATCTAAATGAAGTAATCAAGCATGACTCTCAATGATGTGGTTGAATGATCATGGAGATGTAGTGGTGATTATTTAGAAGGGGGCTCAATGAATTAGTAATGGAAAGAATGCAACTTCATCTTTACAAAGTTAAACTTGAAAATTGGTCAAATGCAAAACATCTTAGATTGATGACTCCGCAGTGCGAAGATGGATAGTCAATGCAAGTGGATGAAAAAGTAGGTAGTGGGAGAAGGATTGAATTTGTTCTCATTTATCGATTAAAGAAGTGAGAGGTCTGATGTGAGATGTTCCCCCCACATGCCAGAGATTGTAAGGAGGTGATGTCGCCATTTTCATGAACATGGCCCATAACCTTTCTCCACACTATCACTTGTTCCTCATTAAAAATGTAGGGGGATGAATGAGGAAACTAACCCTTTTTTGGCTTTATGTTTTGGTCACTACTAACTAGAGACTTAATTTAAATTGCAATATGGAATGAGGACATTTAGTATTGATTTGGCCTCTTCTAAAAAATTGGTATTTCCACACTACTTAAATAATCTAGTCATTCAAAATGTGTTCTTGAAGGTAGGGAGAAGCTAATTATACAACTATAAGCACATGATGAGCTTGCAATATGGTTTCAAATTTAGGGGCATCCATTTCTGACATCCTTTTAAAATTTATATGGAGGGGATCAATGATCCTTTTTCAATCTAAAGTATCAAATTTTGCACTTCTATGTGTACCCCTTTAGCTGGAGACATTTTGTTCATGGTCTCTACTTTCAATGTAGGAATTGGCATTCTCATACCACTTGAAGGTTTTAAAAATTGATTGCCACTAATAAAAGTGGCCAATCAAAGGAAGAGAATATTTAGAGAGAAGGAACATGGAAAAATAGTTGAAAAATTTTCTTCTACATGTAACAAGCAAGGGAATTTTAACCTTTTCAAATATCCCAATCCTCATAGCTAAAATGTCTTAAAAGACAAGATGTGGATGCATGGTAAGATCCATTCACTTAGTAGAAACTTGATGGAAATTTATAAGTGGCATCTAGGTTGACAAATTGTAGAGTGACACATGGCTGGTAGTTTAGATCTTGGTACAATAATTGAGGTGATAATATGGAACCATAGGATACTTAGGACAATGTCAGCAAGTCACTAGTGATGTGGCAACTATTGACAAGGATAGCAAGATGCCACCACATTGTAGGGGTGGTGACATGGAACTGGTTATGTGGCATGACTAATGAGGCAAGTGATGTGGATCAAGATACCACATGTTGCAATATCACTATGTCATGATGACATGGAAAAGTGGTGACTAGGATGGTGATATGGTGACCCAATCATAGATAGATAGGTGGTGGTCAATGCTAAGGTGGTAGTTGTAGGAAAAAGGCACCAAATTATGCTACGTGGCATAAAATTGACAATTCTCACTATCTCATGAGGAATAGATACATGTCAGTTAAGGATGGTGACATTTCAAATAGAGGCTTTCATGTGGCAGGGGACCGAGTTAGACATGACACTCTAAGGGCCAATCAAGTGGTGCCATGTGGCACCTAGGTGGAAAAGATGTTGACAGGACATGGGATTCAACAAGGATGAGCCAATTACATTGTGAGACATGTCACAAGCTTGGTCAAATAGGTTTGACCTAGATGAAATTCGGGAGGGAAAAAATCAAGATTCAAAAAATATTAATTTTTTATTCATTCATTGGATTTGAATATGTATAATTTTTAAAATAAAAGACAATTATACAATAAAGTTTTAACTTTAGAAAAGAGATTTTTTTTTCAAAAAATAAATGAAGACCTGTAAGTCAGTTTCTAAAATTGAACTTCAAATTGACATTCTGGGCTTCTTTGATAAGCCTTTTGTTAGAAATAATAGTCCACCAAGATAATTGAGAGCGGCAAGGGGGTGAATCAGTTATCCAACTAAAACATTTATCAACATTAATTAATGTTAACCATGTAACCAAAGTTAAAAACAACCATAACAAGATGTGCATACACAATTACATCAAATTTGTCAACTAAGGAAACCCTTGATTAGAGGGAAAGCCCTAGTGGGAATGAGGTCCACAATATGATGTACTAATAGAAATATTCCTTGTTATAGGATAGACCCTATTAGGAGTCTATTACAATAATTATTACATATGAGTCCCTATTAGGAGACTTTGAATCCCTGTTAAGAGATTCAAACGCTATTAGGAGTTATGCCAAGCTTGGTAGGAGTTGTAGAAGGTAGAAGGACCCATTGTCCAAACCACTTCTAGGGCAAGACCACTAAACTTCACTATCATACTGATCTCTCAACTATTCCTTGCAGAATAATTGTTCATACTGTGCTTTATCCTCTTTCCTCTATCCCTTTGATTGGGCTAATCATTGTTTGACCTTGTAGACAAGGTCACAAACTTCAAACCCATTTATCAAACCTTAGATCTCATAATAAAATCTCAACAATGAAGTCATCACCAACTTCACTCTACACTACTTATGTTTGCATATCAATCTGATTCCTCCATGTCACTTTTCTTTCTTGCTTTTTTTCTTATCTTCATCACAATCATAACAAAGTAAAATGACCTTCCTTTATACCAAGCCCATAAAATGATTCCTTGAGCTTGTTAAGAACATGTTTTACTTAGTGATAACATCAATTTGTAGTCTTGTAACTTAAATAACTTTCTATAGATATAATACTATGATGAGCGCATTTATACACATCATCTCTACAATGTCTTCTACACACCATTACCTTTGGTTTCTCAAAAAAACTTAGTAGTATCCCCCATTAACCTCGCTAGTGTAAATACTCAATGATCTATCCGTACCAACTTGATCTTTATCCCTATTCTCCTATCAAATACTGTAGAAAAATGCTATGTTGACATTAGTGATAAACATAGTCATGAATCATCATGATAATGATCTTAAATACTCCCCCATAGAAATATGATTAGTATTCATGCTTCCAACAATCTCCCCCTTTGGAATTGATGGAAACATAGGTGAAAAAAAATTAGTTCCAAGAATACCAATTTGTTAAAGATTGTATTCTCTTCTTTTTAAATCATCTTCATCAATCATACTCTCAACCTTGCATGCTTCTCCCCCATTGATAGACCTCAATGTACTTCACAATTTTTTTCATGTTTTAATCTCTCCCCCACTGACATCAATATCAAAGGTTTTCACAACCATCTATCATTGCATTCTATCAATATTTGCAATAAGTATCTCTAACCTACTCAAGTGCCCAAAGACACTGGTCAAAACAACATCTATTAAGAGTCTTAGATTACCCTATCCATCATAGCTAATCCCCCATACAAGAAGCATCAACATTTAGTCCAGAAAAGCAATAATGCACTATACCACTAAACTGATGCACTCTTGCATCATCTACTCTAATGTAGGTATGGGCATAATCCCTAGCATACCTCACAAATAATCAAAACTCTCTTTTGGAAGAGGCTTGGTGAAAATATCTGTAATCTTCTCCTTAGGCTTACATACTCCAATCTAATTTCCTTTTCTGAAACTTTCTCTCTCAACATATGATATTTGATAGAGATTTTCTTGATCTTAGAATGCAATACTGGATTCTTAGACATATTCACTATGCTTGTGTTATCACAATGTATGACAATAGGTTCACTAAATTTTTTCCTTGTATCCTTCAACACTTGCTTCATCCAAACAACTTGATTAAAATTGTTTCTTACCACAACATATTTTGTCTCTAGTGTACTCTATGAGGTACACTACTACTTCTTGCTTAACCAAGAAACTAATCTTCCTCCAAGAAAAAATACTCCACCACTAGTGCTCTTTCTATCATCCATACTACTTACGTAATCAACATTGGTATAAGTACATAAAGTAATGCAAAAGCATCCTGGGGGTAAGAGCAATCTTGCATAACCCAAAAGAATTTTTTAATTTTTAGTCTATTCCATTTGAATAAGGACAAGTAGATAGGGCGGTTACTATTTATGGGAACTTGCAATTTTTACTAGGATTGCCATATGAGCTCAAAATTTTTTTTTTTTCTATAGTAAGGTTCATTTTAGAGTTATAAGCCTACCATAAAAATATCATTTCTCTAGCTTAAGTGTCAAAGAAGTTATTGCAATTTTTTGGTGGAAAAATCTTTAGATTACCTATTGGAGGCCTCAGAGTGCCTAGATGAGGTCTAAAAACTCGACGAAAAGGTGCTTGCATTATTATTATCTTTTCGACCAAGAGATGGTGTTTTCAAAAAGTGGTTATAATAGCTAATCGAAGTAATGGCTCATGAGTTATGGCCTTCCAAAGTTGGGATACTTGAAATATCTAAAATAATTATCAAAGATGTATTTGGTTGACTCTATATGTATTGTTAGGGTCTGTTAGCCCTAGGTATTAAGCTGCATTGTCTATAACCTTCTTGGGTGGCATAAAATTACCTATTTTAGAAAGGCCCAAACATTGTTTAGGACAACTCTAGGTGATAGTGCATAGATTCTTGTGCTATCAACAATATCACAATCAAGTATAGATTCCCATTGCCAAGGATAGATGATATTGTGGACTATTTGAGTGGCATTGAGTATTTCACAAAGATAGATCTAAAGAGTGTGTACCATTAGATTCATATCAAAGAAGGTGATGATTGGAAGACTACTTTCAAGACCAGAGAAAGATTGTATGAGTGGTTAGTCATGCCTTTTGGGCTAACCAATGCACCAAGTACATTCATACAGCTCATGAATAAGGTACTACAGGAGTTTCTAGGTAAGTTTGTCATTGTTTACCTAGATTATAGATTGATATTTAGTAAGACATTGGAGGAGAATTTGATTCATATTTGCAAGGTGTTTGATAAGTTGAGGGAAGAAAATTTGTTGATAAACATGAAGAAGTGTGGTTTTCTAAAGGAGTTAGTGTACCTAGGATTTGTAGTCTTAGTAGAAGGTCTAAAAATGGATCCATAGAAAGTGAAGTCTATCCTTGAATGGCCTCCTCCAAGAAGTGTGATAGAGGTATGATCTTTTCATGGACTGGCTAGTTTTTACAAGAAGTTCATAACAATTTTTAGTAGTATTTGTGGACACTTGACTAAAACAATGAGAGGGGATACAAAAGAATTTAAGTGGAATTTAGGAGTAGATAATAATTTTAATATGGTAAAATAGAAGGTTACTAAGCATCCTATTTTACTACTTCCTAATTTTAACAAGGTATTTCAAATAGACTGTGTTGATATTGGTACTACAATAGAAGCTATTTTGAGCCAAGTAGGTAGACCTATTGCTTATTTCATTCAGAAATTGAATGATGCAAAAAGAAAATATTTTGTTTATGATGAAGAATTTTATGGTATAGTTCAAGCATTGAAGAAGTGGAGATACTATCTTCTTCCTAAGGAATTTTTTTTTTGCATACTAATTATCAAGCTTCATAATATTTGAATAGTCAAGAAAAATTGAATCAAAGACATTTGAAGTGGGTTGATTTTTTGTAGAGTTATACTTTGGTTTTGAAACATAGGAGTGGGATGTCTAATAGAGTTGTAGATGCTCTTAGTAGAAGACAAATTTTTTTGACAGAAATGTAGACAGAGGTGGTTGGGTTCAAGGAACTCAATACTTTGTATCCAGATGATCTTAATTTTGGTGAAGCATGAAAGGCTTGTACAGAACCTGTTACACTTGATAAGACAAAGTTGTTGGATTTTATGAACCAGCATATAATTTTTTTGAAAGGAAGCCAGTTCTACATTCATAGAATTTCAATGTGAAAGAATCTAACAAAGGAGAAGCATAATGGAGATTGGGCAGATATTTTGGTAGAGATAAAACCAAAGCTTTGGTTGCTAAGAATTATTAAACTGGCCACAACTGTAGAAAAATGTGAAGAAGTTTTTACAAAGTTGAAGAGTATGTCAGATGGTGAAAGGAGTAAAGTAGAATACAAGGTTATATCAGCCATTACCTATACCAGAGAAGCCATGGGAGTATGTTAGCATGGATTTTGTTCTCGTATTACCAAAGACAAAACATGCACATAATTCTATATTTGTGGTGGTTGATAGGTTTTCAAAGATGGCACATTTTGTTCCTTGCAAGAAGACTAGTGACACTGTTCATGTGGTAGAGTTCTTTTTCATAGAAGTGGTAAGACTACATGGTCTTCCAAAGAGTATAGTTTTAGATCAAGATACCAAATTTGTTAGGTATTTCTAGCATACATTATTGAAGAAATTGAAGACAGAGTTGAAGTTTAGTTCATCACATCATCTATAGACTAATGGATAGATAGAAGCTATCAATCATAGTTTAGGAAACATACTGAGATTCTTGATTGGAGATAAACCAAAAGAATGGGATATGATTTTACAACAAGAAGAATTTGCATATAATAATTTTTTCAATAGGAGTACTAGTAAATCACCATTCTAGATTGTATATGGGAGTACTCCTAGAAATGCTTCTAAACTAGGGCAGTTGGATAAAGGTGAGATAAGTAGTGTTGAATCAGAAGATTTTGCTGAACATTTGAAGAACATACATGAGGAGGTGAAGAAGAATATCATAAACATGAATACATAGTATAAGGGTAAGGAAGATGTGAAAAAGAGGTATAAGGAATTTTGTATTGAAGATGAAGTCATAGTGCATTTGAGAAAGGAGCATTTTTTAGTCAATACATAAAATAAGCTGAAGATGAAGAAGTTTGGACCATGTAAGATAGTGAAAAGGCATGATTCTAAAAATGTGTATGAAGTGGAGTTTCCTACTAAGTTAAATATTTCACCAGTGTTTAACATTTCATATTTTATAGATTATTATGAATTAGGTGATGGAGATGAAATTGTAGAAGCACAATGGATTAATTCAGCAACTAGTTTGGCTACAAAGGAGAATGAAGAGATACTAGATAGTCATGTTGTCAAAAGTAACATGAATAGAACTTATGAGAAATATCTGGTCAAATGGAAAGGAAGGCCAATTGAGGATTCATCATAGCTAGCAAAGGAGGAGGTTAACTATCTTAGTTTGCTATCTGATGTAAGAGCATCCTGGGTGTAAGAGAAATCTTGCATCACACAATTTTTCTTTTTCTTTTCAGGCTTTTCTATATTAATAAGGACTAGTAGACAGGGTCATTACTATCTATGGGAACTTGCTATTTTTAGTAAGTTTTTCATATGAGATTGAAATGTTATAATTTTCTATAAGAAGGTTAATTTTAGAGTTATAAACCTACCATAAAAATATCATTGCCCCAACTTAAGTATTAGTGAAGTTATTGTAGATTTTTGGTGGAAAAAAACTATAAAAAAAATCTTTAGGCTCACTGTTGGAGGCCTTAAAGTGCCCTGATGATGTCTAAAAACTTGATAGAAGGATGGTAGTGCCATTCTAAACCTATATATTAGGAGTTGGCATTTCTAAAAAAGTAGTTATAATAGCCAATCAGAGAAATGGCTCAAGATTTATGAGCTTTTGAAGTTGGGCTACTTGAAATATCTATAATAATTGTTAAAGATGTATTTCGCTTACTTTATATGTATTTTTACAGTCTATCAGCCCTATGTATTAAGTTTTAGTATCTAAAACCTTCCTAGGAAGCATAAAATTGCCTATTTAAGAAAGGCCCAAACATTGTCTAGGACAGCTCTAGGTGATAGTTCATAGCTTGTCTTGCAGATTAATTTAGCAAAGGCACCCATGTTTATTAGCATATTGTACTTGTAAATTTTGTAATACTGCATTTGTAGTACAAATACGAAGTCCATATATTGTTCTCACATTTGTAGTTTTTTCTTTGTTTATGTTATGAGTTTATAGCATTAAGGGGAGCACCCTTCATCATAAAAGTGAAATCATTAGAGCTTTCATACCATAATCCTAACTCAAAACTTCCCTTCAGATATCTATATATCCTCTTAACTAGTGCATAATGTGTTTCTCGGGCAGCTTGAAATCTTGTAACAATTCCAACTACATTTTCTATATTTGGCCTTGTGTGGGTAAGATATTGCAAACCTCCAATCATAGACATGTACTTCTTCTACTCAATATTAGGTGTTTCATCCTTTATAGATAACTTGTGTCCAGTTATCATAGGTGTTCCATCTAGTTTACATTTCTCCAAACAAAACCTTTTCAACAAATCTTTCAAATACTTATTCTAAGAAATAAAGATTCCTTCTTTGTCCTGGACAATCTGTAATCCTAGGAAGTATTTCATTTCCCCTATCATGCTCATTTAAAATTCCTTCTTCATTTCTTCTACAAACTTGTCACTTTCACTATCATCTCCTCCAAATATGATATCATCAACAAATATTACCAAAATCAATAATCTATCACTTATTTCTTTCAAGTATAGATTATTATCTTGCATACCTTTATAAAATCCAAGTTTTGTCAAATGCTTGTCCAATCTTTTATGCTAGGTCCTAGAGGCTTTCTTCAAGCCATTCAATGCTTTCTTTAATCTCCATACCATGTCCTTGTCATCTATTAAAGGAAAGCCTTTAGGTTGTTCTATGTATACCTCTTCTTCAAGTTCTCCATTTAGAAATGTTGTGTTGATATCCATTTGATACACTTTGAATTTATTTTGTGCTACATAGGCTAAAATAACCTTACTACTTCAATTCTTGCCACATCAGCATAGGTTTCTTCATAGTCTATTCCTTCTTACTATGAGAACCTTTGCATACCAATCTTTCTTTGTTCCTTACAACTTCACCTTGTTCATTCATCTTGTTTTTGAATACCCATTTTGTTTCAATCACATTCTTGTTTTTTGGTCTAGGGACCAATTCCCATGTCTCATTCTTCACTATCTAATCAAATTCTTCTTTCATAGCTTGCTTCCAATAATCATCTCTACATGCCCCATCTACATTTTTTGGTTCTACTTGAGATATCAAATATAATTCTTCATTGATTCTACTTCTTGTCATCACACCTTTATCTTTTTTGTTGATGATCTTCTTTTGTGGATGATTCTTTATCATATTCTTACCAGAAGTAGTTCTTATCTCAACTCTTAGCTCTATAGTAGGCTCTAAATTTTGTTCTTTCCCTAGTTTAACTTCATTATACAAATCATTGTTAGTCTTATAGAACATTTCATCATTCTTGTGTTTAGTAACATCAACATTATCATCATCAATTTTGTAGTCAACTATTCTTTCTTATACCCTACATTTCTCATCAACTCTTACACTTGCACTTGAAAAAATAGTCTTAGTTCTCAGATTATAACATCTATAACATTTTTTATTTCAATGAATAACCAAGATCCATACATTCATCACCTCTAGTATCAAATTTACCAACATCATCATCTCTTTTGATATAACATTTATTGCCAAAAATTCTGAAATACTTAACTGTAGGTGACTGACCAAACCATAGTTCATAAGGAGTCATGTTTGTGTCTTGCCTAGCCTAAAATTTGTTCATAGTATATATTGATGTATTCATTACTTCTCTCCAAAATATATTGGATACATCATTCTTAGCTAACATAGCTCTTGTTGCTTCTATTACTAACATGTTTCTTCTCTCATGAGTTCTATTTTGTTCTGGGGTTCTAGGAGCTAAAAGTTATCTTTTGATTCCATTAGCTTTACAAAAGATGTTAAAATCATTTGAAGTAAACTATCCTCCTCTATCTAATCTTAAACATTTAATCTTCATACTTGATTCATTCTCAACTCTATTCTTGAATATCTTGAACTTATCAACTTACTCAAATGTCTCTTTAAGAAATACAACCCACATCATTCTAGAAAAGTCATCAAAAATAATCATAAAGTACCTTTTACCATAGAATCATTTAGTCTTAGTAGGACCACTAAGATCTATATTTACAATCTCCAACTTTTTTGTAGTAGAAAACTTCTTACTGGGAAAAGATGTTCTGCTATGCTTAGCCAATACACACTCCTTGCAAATTGTGTTAGTAGGCTTTACAATCTTAGGAAAATATCTAACTGTAATCATATTACTCATTTTCAGAATGCTGTCAAAGTTTATATGACAAAATCTCTTATGTGATAACCAAATGTCATCTACCTTTGCAATGAAACCTGTCATTTTAGTAGGGTTCAACTAAAATACATTACCTCTAGATCTAGTTCTTATTCTAATTACCTTTCCATCTTTATCTTTGATCATGTATGTCTTCTCTGTAAATTGCAATTGATAACCCTTATCCATTAGTTGTCCAACACTCAAAATATTTTGTTTTAAACCATCAAAAAAATATACATCCTTGGTGTTAGTCTTACCATCAAGAGTTATAAATCCAATACATTTGACATGGCATGCTACATTATTTCCAACTCTGACAATGCCTCCATCACAACTTTTGAAATCAACAAACTTTTTCATATGACTAGTCATATGATGTGAACAACCACTATCAATTATCCAATAAGAATCCTTTTCAACCTATGATATCAAAGCCACTTTCTTTTGACTTTCTTCTTTTATTTCATCATCATTGGCACTTACTGCTTGTTCATCAAATTCATATTTTTTATTGGCATATAAACAATCTCTCTCTTCTAGATTTGAACTTTTCTTTATACTTTTTCTCTCTTTTAGGAAACTTAGATACATAATGACCATACTCATCACAAGTCCAACATTTAAATATTTTATTACCATCTTTTTATCTTCTTACACGAAGAGATACTCCCTCATCTATCATTCTATCCTCATCAGATCTGCTACTACTAGCAAAATCTCCTCTAGCACTTGTGCTTCTTGATAGATTAGGTCAGATGTTTATGGCATTAAAAGTTGTCTTTGTTCTAGACAATTCTCCAGACTATCTAAGCTCATTCTCAACTGCTTCAAGTCTCCCAAATAATGTTTTCTTCGTGAAATATTTTGTAAAAGGGATTGCCAACTATATCATCAAAACTACCTACCTAAATAGTCATGTTAAGCTCTTCAAAATCTTCCAAACTACTTCATCATCTTTCTTGGTTCCTCCTTGAGATCTAATACCTACAACAATTTCTAATGTTCTTCCTACATATGTTCTTATATATTTATCTTCCATCATTTTAGAATCTTGAAATATACAAATCCAATTTTGTAGCCTCATACTCTTGGAATGGTCACCACCTTCAAAGTTATTTTTCAATGCTTTCCAAATCTTATAAAAAGTAACAAGTGTTTTTACCTGGTTGTACTCTTCTTTAGGAAGCATAGATGATAGTGCTTCTCTAGCTCTCATATTTCACATGAAAAGTTCTCTTTGTTCCTTGGTACAATTTTCTAGCTCACTTTCAACAATAAATATCTTTTCTAATTTTTTCAAGATCCAATATCCTAGATCCATACATAGAAAATCTATCTTCATCTTTCCTTCGAGCTGTCATAATTTATTCCATCAAACTTCAGACTAGCCTTTCTAAATATTCTAGCCATGGATCTCCCAAATTTGTTAAACTTTATCTTTAAGCACCTATTACTTTGAAACCAACTGTTAGAAATAATAGTCCACCAAGACAACTAAGAGGGGAGGAGGTGAATTATTTATCCAACTAAAACATTTATTAAGCTTAGTTAACCTTAACCATGTGACCAAAGTAAGCATCAACCATAAAAGGATTCACACACACAATTAGGCCATATCAATTAACTAGGGAAACCCTTGATCAAAGGAAAAACCTAAGTCAAAATGATGCCCACAAGATGATGTACTAATATAAATATTCCTTATTAAAGGATAGACCCTGTTAGGATTATATTACAAAATTTAGTACAAATGACTCCTTGTTAGGAGACTTTAAATATCTATCAGGAGATTCCAATCTTCTTAGGAGTTTTAGAAGATAGAAGGACCCATTGTCCAAATAGCTTCTAGGGAAACACCACTAAACTTCCCTTTTTGACTAATCTCTCAACTATTCTTTACAGAATAATTGTTTTGATTGTGCTTTATCCTCTTTCCTTTGTCCTATGAACTAGACCAATCAATATCATACCTTGTAGACTAGGTCATGAGCCTCAAATCCAATTATCAAACCTCAGATGTCACAATAAAATCTTTGCAATGAAGTCTTCTCTAATTTTTCTTTGTAGTACTTGTCTTTGCATATCAATCTGATTCCTCCTTTTCTATTTTCTTTCTTTATTGTCTTCTTATCTTCTTTACAATTATAACAAAGGAAAAGGTCCTTCCTTTATACCAAGCCCATAAAAGAATTCCCTAAGTCAAATATTACACCTTCTTAATAAATTATTATAGTACCTCTTTAAGAATATGTTTTACTTAGTGATAACATCCATCTGTCGCCTTTTAAGCCTAACAACTTTCTGAACATATATTATTATGATGAGAAATCCTATCCAAATTATCTTTAGAATGACTTCCATAGATCTTTAACTTTGGCTTCTCAGAATAAAATTTTTTTGAATAGATAGAACAAGTTTACGAAAACATGCTTCTGTAAACTCTTTCTCTAAACAATTTTCACCAAAACTTTCATAACTTAATCTAGACATAATATCTTATACACTTGAGGTTATCTACATATACTAGCCACTCAGTATTATCCCCCATTAACCTCACAAGTGAAAATACTCAACGATCTATCCATATGAACTTTATGTTTACTACTATTCTTTTATCAAATAGCATAGAAATCTACTATGTTGACATCAATGACAAACATAGTCATGAATCATCATGATAATGATCTACAATACTCCCCCATTTGAATATCATTAGCATTCATGCATCCAACACTAGCATAGAAGTATCATATACCATTAGAAAGCTCTCAAAATGAACATTCCAGATTTGAAGTTTATTTTTATATAAGAAACCATATGTTTGAGTTATTTAGGGTTTTTTTTTTTTTGTTGCCTTTTTTTCAACTATATTTTGATGGGGTAGATCATATGTGGTTTTTGATTAAATGGTGTACTAGGGGTGTGCCAAAGTTGGTAAGAATGTAGTTAGTGAGGCTTTTTCACCTCTAGATTAGTTTAGTGAAGGATTTATTAACATTTTAGATGCATAGCTAATGTTTTTATTAGAACAAGGGTTTCTCATTAGTACAATAAGATATTTTGAGTTTGTCAAAGCTTAATTATGAGATTCCTTTCAAAAATTTGTTGTAGAGAGGAGAGAGATGCTTTTCAACATAGGGGGTTGGAATTCAAGTGGACATGTGTCACTTCTAAATCAGATCCAAGATTTCTTTCATGTCCTCTATCTTTCTCTAGTGTCGGTTCTAAATTTTTAGACTAGTTTTCATTGTTGTATTACCAATAGGGTGGGTTCCCAAGTTCTCTTAGCAAGTTCAGTTTGGTTTCTACCAATCTCCAACATTCTTTCTTATATGAAAAATAATAATAAAGCTAATATAAATAGTTTTCATCTATTGAGTACTTCTATGGGTTATTTAAATGCATCTTGAATGTATAGTTTAAAACAAATGAATATAATGAGCAACAAAGTTCTTAGTTTCATTCTAATTCTCATCTAAACCCATTTATAGCTCCTTAAGGTTGTATGGGTTATGTGTTTTTTTGTTGGAACAAAGATCCAAGTAAATGCTCGATATATTTGATAGGGTTGTCGGTTATATGAGAAGGATATTTCATGAGTATGAGGTCTTTGTGAAAATTGATGTCTGATTCATTAAGTTATAGGATAGATCTAATAAATTTATGTATGGAACATGTCACTCATGTCATAAATGTATGGGTGTGATTGTGAGGCATTTCCATTATCCATCATAAGACATATGATACATTTCATTTTGACACATTATGACTCGATATGTGAGACATTATCTTTTGGACTAGACATTATTTATATTATTTTATGTCGTGTGATGCTCTACTTTAAAAATTATTAATCATGTTATTTGATGTTTTATAAGAATTCATAATGATGGTGTATTACATTAAATGATTCAAAATTATGAATATGTTAAATAATTTAATTATGCAATTTTTAATGATTAAATATCTGTCCAAAAATAAGATAAAGGTTATTTAAATAAAATTTTAATGTTTTGATCAATTTGATTATGTAAATTAGTTTAAATATATGAATATGATTTTATTAAATTATTGATGTTCGAATTGAGTGTGCAAGATTATTAACCATGGAATTTATTGAAGAATTGGTAGTTGACCCTATGTATAATCTATGAAACTAAGGTTAAGTCTAATGAAGAGATGCTGACCTCTTTGTTTCCTATTTTATTTGTATTGTAATCTGAATGTGTGTATCATTCTGTAATTTTAAGATATTTAATGTTACATAATAGTGAATCTTATAGTGTAACTTGACACTTGTAATATGTATATGTGCATTAGTATGGTAATTAGGGTTGCTAGAGTAACCTATTACCCAAAGAATTAATTAAGTTAGTAATCTATGACTAATTTGTTGGTATCCTTTATTAATTACCCTAATTAGGGTTTAGTGGAAAAATGTCATTCTTAAGGTTTTAAAAGATCTAAATTTTCAAGCCAATTAAATGGGTCCTAAACTAATCCTAGAGGCCAAAATTAATGCAATCCAAATGTCTAAGGGGTATGTGTATGCATTGGGGACATTTTACACACTTCTAGATCCTTTTCTTGAATTTTATAACCCCCCAAATATATCATTTTCCCTTTAGGATGAAAATTGAACATCTCTTTGAGGTTTTGCAAGTTTACACATCCCTTAAAGGTTGTCTTAATGGTAGGATAAAGTGGGAAGACCTTAGAATTCTTAAGTCAAGTATGGAGTTATTTCTATTTTAGGTGGGTGAGTCTAGAAGCCTATTTAGTTTCTATTTTGAGGGTTGAAGGGTGTTCATCCATTCCCTACATTTAGAGAGAGTCAAGCTACATTTCAAGAGGAAGAAGGATTAGCTCTTCTCAAAAACTCAATTTCCATAACCTTTATTAAGGTAGGATCCTTCATGGCCTTGTTCGTCATGGTTTGTTTTTATTTTCTTAAGTAAACCTCTTGCATGTGTGTGCATTTCATGTGTGTGATAAAACATGTGAGGGATGGGTTCATTTGGGTTTGTTATTTATTTTCATTCAATGTTTTTAAATTTTTTTTGTGGGAAAAACTATTAAAAGTGTGTTGGTATTATGCACCCTTGGATAGGGTAGAACTGGACATGTATGGGAGGAGGGCCTTAGTTGTAGTCCAAGTTAGTGTAGAGTCTCTCCTCATGATGAGGAGAGGAAGAAAGTAGGATTTTATGGCTCCCTACTTGTCAATACAAACCATTTTGGATTTCGGATGATAAGGAGTGGAAGAATGAATTCTCTTTGTGATTATAAGCTTTGGAAAAGGCATATCTTTGGTGTTGTGATTAACATCTCCTACCCTAAAAAATCCATCTTCTCCATAGTCTTTGTTCAATATGGAATCTATTGTGAAAGCTTGGGATGGGATTAGCTTGTTGAATGTGTTTACGTGTTTGAATCTGATTGTTACTTGGTCAATTTTGGTTCTCCATGGTTATCATTATGTAAATTTGTAGATTGTTTAGTTGATACCTTGATATGGAGTAAAAATGGATTTAGAGTTTTTTTTGGTATTCTTGAGTACATTTTTATGGAGAATTCTCCTCAAAAAATATGATCTTTATGTATAAAAATTGATAGTAGAAATGAGATTATGTTAAATGGATTTCATGGTAAATCCCTTGAAAATAGATTGGTTTAGGGTGAATGCAGAAATAGATTGTACACAATTCATTGCTAACTTTATATATGTAATGAAAATGATTTCTGGTTTTCTTCCCTAATTCTTTCCTGATTGAGTCTTTGAATTAGGTTTTAAACAAAATATATATGCAATGGCTAGTCCACTTATGTTTGAAAAAAGAAGCAATTCATTTCTTATGAAATTCCTCGTACTCTTGAAAATTTAATTCTAATTACAAAGTGATCAATTGTATTATAGGTATTGATAATGTATGAAATAAGAAAATATGTGATTAGTTGTTATTTAATTATAAATCATATCATGGTTTCAATTTTATTGCTTCAAAAAAGTTCATGTTGATAACTCTCTACCTTTCTCAATGATATCTACATTTGAATTCATTACCTTCAGGAGTTCTTTTTATAGATTATGGATATTTGAGTTAATTAATTCATAGATGAAATAATTCATCTCTTAAATCATGTAATAAAATTAAGGTTCAATTTAAAGATGATAATCTTACTTGCATCCAAATACCCTAACTTGTATAAGGTTATCAAATCAACGAATTTTACCTTATGTTGTAATGTGTGTAAAACACATAAATTTTATTTCAAATTAGGATTTAATATTTATGTCAATACCATAAATTCAATACAGTCAAGGAAATACCAAAATAAATAAATTCCTAGGAAAGAAATATCTTGTTAAGAGATGGAAGAAAATGAGGAAACAAATAAACACATTCATTTCAAACCTAAATGCTCTTTGGAAAAAACATTGAGTAAAAATTTAGTTCAACCAAAAAAAAAATAGAGAATATTTTTGAAAAGATACTCTCATAACTTCTTTTGAAATTTCAAATATATATATATATATATATATATATATATATATATATATATATATATATATATATATATATATATATATATATATATATATATATATATATATATATATATCCTACCCTTACCTTATCCCCACAAATCCACCTATAAATATTTTTACATAACTTTGCTCCTATCCAATTCACTAGGGACAAAACTGCACCCACTTTCCCCTCTCTCTCCTAAGTCTACCCATGTGAGACTTCAATGCAGGCTAGGGAGTGTTGAGTGCTTTGTGTTTGCACCAAGTCAATAGAAATTAAATGCTAAAGAGAAAGGGATGCAAATTAAATGATAACTTATTTATCACTTCACCTAATTAAGTCCACTAGCATGTGTTTGAATATCCCTAATTCCTCCTCCACGTCCCATGACCTCAGTTCCCCTCTCCCAAAAAGGTGAGTGTTTCATTTTTGTAAGTGGATTAGGACTATAAATCATGGCATAGCTTATAGTTTTTAGACTTAATGTTTTTAAAATAAACAGTCACATCTTCTTTTTAACTCATGTTAAGGCATTCATTTTGGAAAGGAGAAAGGACTTTCCACCTTGGGAAGCAATTTGTCAGCCTCGAGCAGCAAGCTAACCACTTAGGGAATCACTCATGACAAGTGAGGAGTAAGGGATAATAGTTAGTTAGTTGGTTAAAGTTAGATGTTGGTGGTTAATTAGGAGTTGTTACATGTTTAGTAAAAAAATCGATATGGGTTAGTAGGTATTAATTAAATGGTTAGACAATTGGTTAGTTTTAAGTTGCTATTAATAATATTTTGAGATTAGCATAATTAGTAACTACTTAGTGTAAGAATGTGTTAGTAGTAAATAAGTGTTAGTTTATAGATTTGTTTTATAAGTTTTTTTTGGTCTGAAGGTTAATGTTAGCATTTATGTGTGAATAAAAAATATTGTGTCTCTCTTAAATATTTAATTATTCAACTAATAGTGTTAGGTGTTGGAGAGATTTAGTGAGTAGATGAATGGTTTATAATTATGATGAAGGAACATCCTGGGTGTAAGAGAAACTTCCGTCACCCAAATAAAATAAAATTATTTTTCAGTCTTTTCTATTTTAATAAGCAGTAATAGATAGAGTGGTTACTATTTATGAGAATATGCTATTTTTAGTAAGTTTGTCATACTAGCTCGGAATGTTCTCATTTTCTAGAGGAAGGTTCATTTTAGAGTTATAAGTCTACCATTCAAAATCTCATTGCTCCAACTTAAGTATTAGAGAAGTTATTGTGGTTTTTTGGTGGAAATTTTTGAAGAAAAATCTTTAGGCTCACTGTTGAAGGGCTTAGAGTGACCAGATGATGTTTGAAAACTTGATGGAAGGGCACTAACACAATCCTAAGCCTATAGATGAAGAGTTCACATTTCTAAAAGCTACTTATAATAGCCAATTAGAGCAAGAGTTTGAGAGTTATGTCCTAAAAAAGTTGGGCTACTGAAATTCCTAAAATAGTTTGTTAAAGATGTACTTAGCTAACTCTATATGTATTGTTAGGGGTCTTTTAGCCATATGTTTTAAGTTTGAGCATCTAGAACCTTCCTGGGCAGCATAAAATTGCCTATTTAAGAAAGACTCGAACATTTTCTAGGATAATTTGGGGTGGTAGTTTGTAGCTTAGTCTTGTAGATTACTATAATGAAGGCACCGATGTGGGTTAGCATATTATACTTATGAATCTTGTAATTCCACATTTGTTGTGGAAATAAGAAGTCCATATTTTATTCTCGCATTTACTATTGTTGCTTTTTTTTTTGTTATGTGTTGATGGTATTAAGCAGAGCACTATTCATTAAATTAGTAGTAATGAGACCTTAGTATTTTTAATTGTAAGGTTTTTTATGTTATTAAAAGAGGGAGATTATATTAAAGAGTTGTTATAGGATTACATTTAAGTGTTAAATTTATTTATGATAAAATACTGGTTGTCATATTCTTATGAAAGGTATATTACTTTATTTAATATTTTATTATGTATGATTACATTATTAATAGCTCGAATTGCTAAGGTTATAAGATTTGAAGGTGATGTAGACATAAAATGAATGTTGAAAGAATCTTAGGATGATAACCTAACAATGGTTAGGATTATGATCTAAGAATGTAATGAATATCGTAAATAACATAATGTTAAGTATTTTATGATTTCAATTAGTATAATAATTTATTTAATAATTAGAGTAAAGGAATAAGGTATTCAATAAACTTTTTGTAGATGCAAAATTGTTTATTTAGGACATTAAACTAGTAAAACACATGAATAGAAGATAACTTGATAACCTAATGGAAACTATGAAACTTTATGAACTTAATAATATGACTTATGAAATGGTTAAATTAAGGTTGATTTAGTGAACAATTAGGGTTTAATCAACCAAAACTCAATGTTCCAAATCCATATAGTATGTTGAGATATGAAGTTGGCATCTTAATGAAATGTAAATGAAGCTCACTTTTACTCCTTTTGTCAACTTTCCCTAACCTATTTAGTGTAGTATGTATTAACATAGTGGATTATTTATCTTTAAAAAAATAAAAAATATTCATGTGTTTTTGCCCTGATTTTTGGGCAAGACATTGATTTTATATGGAATTTCCAAATAGACAAGGCACTAATCAGCTATAGGATAAACATATTCTTGCTTTTGCATATTTGAGTTTTGTTCATATCATTCTTAAATCAATTATCCATTTCCCTTTCCATTTAAGAGCTGAAAGGATGCCCTCACTTAGCCTATGGATTTCATAGGATTTTTGATTTGGTACCATGCATCTTTGTTATTACATAAGTATAGGAGAAATAATGGTTTTATATGCTTTGAAACTAGTATCATATGAAGAATCTATAGATTTACCAACCTAAGTCTTACAAAGCGAGAAGAAGGAGGAGTATAGCCTTATAGTTGGCCTTGGTTTCTAAATAGGTATGTTGCAGATGGGAATTAGCTTCCCTTACATTTATTTGTTCCTATCACTAGGTTATTTTTAGGAGCCAACAATGTGTATGTACAAGATCGTATGACAAGAAAAACATACATAGCAAGGTTAATCATAAATGCATGAGTATGAGTTATTGTGAATCTAATAGAGAAATCTTGTAGAGATGATGATGTTATTGATAAGTGACTCTAAGAAGGAGGATTAAGTGTTACTGAGAAGAGTGGAGTTATTGCTTGAAAGTTCTCCAAGTGAATCAAGACCAGAAATGAAAGTAAAGAATTTATCAGCCGGACACCACAAGGACTAAACATAGATGTGAACCAATAAGAGTTAGTTGTAATCACAGAGATCAAAACCTACTATTTTATTTCTACCCATTGTAAATAATTTGTATTAAAATTCTTTTAATGTAGGTTTATCTAACATTTATTTTGAAGATTTAACAGTCTAAATAAATCCTTTAACAAGTTGACATTCTAAATGGAATAATTAAAGTCCTTTAAAAAGGTTTCTCCTAATAGGCTGGTTAAATCCTCTAACCAGGTCATATTTAGTGTATTTTGGAACCTTAAAAAAGGTTGGCTCCTAACAAAGCTCACTTTGAAAGAGTGAAAAAGAGTGATATGTTGCTGGTATTTTTTCTCAAATTGGGTTTCTTCGTAAAATACTAGTGCCAAAACTATGATGAATACTTTATTTATGTTTACATTTGATAATATTTGCATTATGCAATGTAAGTTATGTTTATGATAGTTCTACAATAGAGACTAGGCAACATAAGGATAAGAAGAACAATGAAGTTCAAAATGAATCTTAAGTTCATTTTCTCTTCATGAACAAGAACAAGAGAAAGGAAGAGAAAATGAAATTGCGATTAATTTTCAATTTGCACCTATAGAAGATCAAACAAGGAAACTATTTGTGTTAGAAAAATATGTGATAAGACATCATAAAATTGAACAAATTATTGGTGATGCTCAATCAAGTGTTATGAGAAGAAGGAAACTCAAAGATGATACATGTTTAATTTGTGAGTTTTAGCCCAAATCAATAAAGGATTCTTTAGACAATGAAGATTGGATCGAGGAAATGAACAAAGAAATTGACTAGATTAAGAAGAACAATACTTGGACCTTAGTGCCAACACCTAAAGACAAAAATGTCATCAGGACAAAGTAGGTTTTTAGGAATAAGCTTCATGAGAATGGAGAAGTAAAAAGAAACAAGGAAATACTTGTATGCAAGGGTTATCCAGAAAAAAATTGATTATGGAAAAGCTCTTCTCATGTTGCAAGACTTAAATGAGTCAAAACTCTTCTTTCATACTCAACCTACAAGAATTTCAAGGTATATCATATGGATGTCAAATATGCATTTCTAAATGCTATATTGGAGGAAGAAGTGTACATTGAATAGCCTAAAGGATTTGTAGATCCAAACAAAAAGATAATGTTATTTAAACTAAACCAATACCTCTATGGATTGAAGCAAGCCCAAAGACCATGTTATGAAAGATTACATAACTATTTGGTGAAGATTGGTATTGAAAGGAGAGATGATAACAATAACCTATATTTGAAGAATGGTAATAATAATGAAGTATTATTACCTAAAATATTTTTCAATGATGTTATATTTTGAGGATGATAAGCATTATGAAAATTATTTACTAATGAAATGAAAAAGGAATTTTAAATGTCCAAGTTTGGTGAAATCAACTGCTTTGTTTGATTAGAAGTATGTCAAATCTTGTTTGGTATTTTCATTACAAAATTCACATATATCAAGGAAATATTAAATAATTTTGGAATGGAGGATTGATGTCTGGAAATTACACCTATGCCTATTATACATAATCTCTCTTAGACTGATGATTCTACTAATGTGAACCAAACCCTATATAGATCCATGATTAGAAATTTGCAGTATGTTGTTCACAACAGGCCATATATTGTTTTAGCGGTTGGGATAGTTGCTAGATCTTTAGAAAATTATAAAGAGAATGGCATGAAGTGAAAAGGATATCAAGATATCTTAAAGGTATAGAATGTTAAATTTCTAGGATTATTTTTGCAAATGTAGAATCATAACCATTATTGTTGATGATGTCCAAATGTAGATTTGTATGTCATATAAATATGAGAGGAGAAGATATGTCTCATGAAGAGACATGCATCTATGGTGTAATCATCGTTTAAATAATATTATATTAGCATGAATAAAAATATTATGTATAACAATACACCCACACAGACACACACACACACACACACACACACACACACACACACACACACACACACACACACACACACACACATACATGGTATGTGCAGGATCATGGTGTGCCAAAAAGTGGCGATCTAAAAAATCTTCAGTTCTGAAATATCTCAAACCATTTCAAAATTTATTCCAACTTTTCTCACACCCACCTTGATATTAAATAAAAACAATTAATATCTTTATAAGGTCTATTATATCTCTTGATACCAAACCTATATGGTGAACATTAAAAAAATCCTAAAAATGTTCTTTTGGCCTATTTTTATGTGATTTTTACTTCAAACATGTAGCTCATGATTTTTTTTCACCAAAATTTGATGAAATGAAAAGGGTTTCTTAAGAATGTTCTTATCTTTCCATAAATGTAAGGTTTGTCAAATTATGATTTTAGTAAGTAATTATTACTTATTTTCTAATCGAGTTACGTATAAAGTGTTGACTGACACACTACTTGAAAAGCAACTATAATTTTCAAATGGTACAACATTTTTTAAATCTAAAAGATGCATCACATTTTATGTTTCTTCTATTATAAGGAAAAAATATAAAAATTTGAATTTTGTAGAGTTTTGAATTATTTAAAGTGGTTAAACATGAGAGTTTTCTTATTCCAAAAATATTGAATTCAAAAATTAATGAATGATTATTTATTTAGAATAAAAATACCCAAAAATATGTGTCATATCCAGGCATGAGTCTACTACTTATATCTATAATGTTTTTTAAAAAATATTATCATTTAATTTTGATTAAGGTGGTCAGACATACGTCTACTTCTTATTTTTGTTTTAAATTTTTTGTAACATTGCATTAAAATTCAAAATTTTGACAAATAATTTTTTATTTTTTAAAGATAAGTCCTAGTATTTTAGAAACTAGATTCAATTGGCTAGAGATTCTTTTCTCTCAACTTATTGATATAAAGTTAATAACAAGTAGAAAATTGCATGTCAAGTTGACATAACCCTAATTTTTTAATTTTTCATTGCCACTTAAGAGCATAGTTTGGTTGACCATGATCCTATATATATATATGTGTATGTATGTATGTATGTATGTATGTATGTATGTATGTATCTATGTATGTATGTATATATATGTATGTATATATATACATACATATATATATTTACATACATATATATACATACATATATACATATATACATATACATACATACATACATACATATATACATATATACATATATATATGTATATATATATATGTATATATGTATATATGTATGTATATATATGTATATATTATTAGTCTCAAAATGGTTTTGACATTTGAGTGTCAAGACACTTAACAATTTTTTATATTGGAGCTGAGTGATCTTAGGTGCCGAGTAGCTTTCAGGTTCTGAGTAGAGATCAAGTTTTGAGTGAGAATCAAGTGCCAAATGACTTTAGATGTCGAGCATTATACAAGTACCAAGTGATATTTGAGTTCCGAGTCATAGACGATGCCAAGAAATATAGAAATGCAATAGGATTCGAGTAAGCTAGTTTGTTATATGTGTTGAGCATTAGGAATTGGTAAGTGCTGAGTAACACATAATGTACATATGAGTTTGTAACTTTACAAATGCAGATGTAAACCATTTTCATGGCCGACATATGATGAATCTCGAAGGATTAAATGATAAGATCAAATCTTTTGTATTTCCTATGCAATCTACATGCAACCAATAAGAAAAATGGAGAAGGCATGCAACCAAAAATAAAAGTGCAAGGAATGAGCGCAAAACAAAGATTCAATATGGATCGTATATCCACATCTAATGCTAAGTATTTGAATGTCTTTATAAGGAAGACTAGGTCTCATTTTATGAGGATGGATGAAGGTGTGGAAGGCAAACTATTTTTAGAGTGAAGAATATCAGATCTCAAAGGATCAAGATCAGAGAAAGTAGATCAAGTGCCTGTATTCAACAATCGAAAGATTGTAAACTATTAGGTTTATTATAACTAATACTCTCTAGCAACTGTATTAGAAAGGAAATCCTATGGTGATAGGTTATCTTAACAGTTATTTTGTATATCCTTTAAATAGGTGATTAAATCTTTTAATAGGGTAGCACTTCATGTATAGTGTTTTTAAATCCTCTAACAAGGTCACATTTAAGAATGTGTTGTAGCCTTTAATAGGGTAGGCCTTTAAAAGGGAAGATCATCAGAAGTGGTCAAACGTTATTCCTGCGGTAATTTTTTTGGGTATCATCCCCACCCCAAATTTACCTTCTTATTCCTGGAGGGTTTCTAGGTTACCAAAATTTCTAGTGTTGTGTGGTGATGCACATGTGTTTTTCATAATTGCTTAATGTTGATATGCATTCATGTACATTTGTATATTATGTTATTAAGGATTTGTGAAAAATAAGTTAAAAGCTAGTACTTCTGATTCACCCCCCCCTCTCAAAAGCATTATTTCCATTAAGATATTCCAACAATTGGTATTAGAGCTACAAGGTTCTCACAAGAGGAAGTCTAATAGCTTGGAGCAAAAGGTTTGAATATGGAAGTCTTCAAACTTGGAAAGATTATTTACAATCAAGTGATTGATGTGCAACTGGCTCTACACAAAGTAGAGGAAGCAAGGGGGGAACTAAGAAAATCCTTGAAAAGAAGAAAGGATATAGTCATAGCTGAAAATGACACAAACTACAAGGAGATAGATACCACAAAACTATTTTCAAATGGAGATACTAAAGAGTTTGATGCAGCACTAGCAGAATTGATGGAGAAAGACAAAGTTCAAGTAGAAGAGATAAGATCTCTCAAGATGGAACATGAATCACAAGCCATAATGTTATGTGAAATCATTGAACAAAAGAAAAGAGTAGTCGAGGATGAAGTCAAGATGGAAGATGACAAAATAAATCTTGCAAACAGACTTGAAGAAAAATGTACTGAATTAACAAGGATATCAAACATGCAGATGGATACACTTGCCCAAATGATGAACCTTCATCATGAACTCAATATGAAAGATATTGAGATCTCTACTCTAAAGATGTAGAATGAACAAATGGTGAATGAATTGAACAGAGAAATAGAGGTAGCAGAGAATCTAAATAAGTCAAGTGAAGCCATCAAGTACTTTGACCAGTTGATGAAATTTTCAAGATCAACCCATGATACATTAGGACTTGGATACAATAGCACTAAAATTTGGGAATCATCAAAGAATGTTGAGCAAAAAGGTGACAAAGGTAAGGGTTCTAAACCCATTTTTCATTACTTTAATAAAAAGGGATATACTGCTAATATTTGCAGGAGTAGAAGATTCAATTAGAAAAACACACCCAAGAGCAAGAGTTACTATCACAACTGCAACATGCAAGGACATATGACACAAGATTGCAAATCCAAAGTCACAAGGACACAAATATTTGATGGACATTGTCATAATTGTAAGAAATATGGGCATAAAGCATTTGAATGCAGATCAAAGCCTATGTGGGCATCAAATCAACTAGCAAAAACAAAAGGAAATGAAAGTCAGTACCATTGGGATTACAACACTAGGTATAGTTGTCATTATTGTTAAGAATATGGACATATACCCCAGAACTGCATAAGAACACATTTCAAAGGGAACTATAAAAGATGGTTGAACTAAACCACATGTTTTAGTTGCCTGAAAACTAGTCATATCAGTATAAACTGTCCTACAAGGTCAAAGGCACCAAAGATTGAAGTAAACAAGGGAAAAGAAAAGATTGATGTGAAACACATAAGAACAGACATGAAGAAAACATGGTAGAAAAAGAATGAATCAAGTTCATCTAATGAAAGGGTCACTTCACCCACAAGGTCAAGTGATCATTTCTCATTCTGATGCATGATGCAGAAAAAAAAAATTTAAAAAATGTGGAAGCTTGTGTTGAAGATGAAGATGGTTGTATATCTTTCTTTTGGCGTTAAAGTGTGGGACACACTTTTCTATCTACCAAGGGAGTCTGATGCAGGAGCATCTTACATGGGAAAATTAAATTATTAGAAAACAAAAAGAGAGGGGAAAAAAAAAGGAAAAAAAAAAAAAAAAAAATTGTGGAGGAGAGAGAAAGTGACAAAAATTAGAGGAGAAATAATAAAAAAATAAAAAAGGAGAAAAGAAAGGAAAAGGAGATTTCTATTTTCGAGGCACATAGGTGGCGTAAATAGAAAATAATAAAAATAGTTGTCATTCCATTAATCGAGGTGTGTAGGTGGCATCTTAGAAGTTTGTGGAAAGATCCTTAAATCATGTATTTAATATTTGTTGGGTGCTTAGTTGTATTTGGGTGGGAATTTAATATTTATTTAAAGGTAGTTGTATTTACCTTTTATCCCACATTGGTTGTGTTTGTAATGTCTTGGGTTAGAAGTGCCTATTTAAGCAAGGCTTATTATCATTTGTAATCAAGTTCAAGAAGGTTCTTGAATTGTAAGCTCTTCAAATGTAATCTCTTTTAGTGTATTTCAAGTATTAATGGATGCTTTATGAGGCATTTTTTTTGTCATCTCTCTATCTCCATCTTGTTGCATTTTTGGTTGTGAGTTGGTATGGGTGGTGTGGCTCGTCATCAGTGGTATCAGAGCAGGAGTTCCTGAGAGTGCGGACAGATCGCCGAATGTGAGGCAGTTTGCACCAGGACCTTGAGTTGGGTGAAGTTTGTGAAGAAGTTCTTGATTGTGTAGACAGAGCACCGACTGTGAGGCAGTTTGCATGAGGTTCTTTTTTTGAACGAGATTTGTCTTTTGAAAACTTGATTACGGAGAAGAGAAAGAAAAAGATGACTTTTGTGATTGGATGGATTCTGAGGATTCCTCGACTTGAGAAAATTAGGGCAATAACTCAAGAGGCATTGCTAGTTGATTTGCAGAAGCAAGTGAATGAATTAGAAGTTGAGTTGCAGAAGAGAAGAGCACATTACCAGCAAAGAGATGTTGATAATTCCTTGGATGTGGAAAAGG
Source organism: Cupressus sempervirens (assembly GCA_028749045.1). Classification (NCBI taxonomy): domain Eukaryota; kingdom Viridiplantae; phylum Streptophyta; class Pinopsida; order Cupressales; family Cupressaceae; genus Cupressus; species Cupressus sempervirens. The sequence continues at coordinate 96,396,266 of CM053790.1, forward strand.
AAGATGATCTAGTGGAAGAGCAAGTGGATGTAGAGGATATTATTTGCGAACCTAAAGTTGAAGAAGATGAAAGAGAAGAGGATGAGCATGAAGATGGCAAGATTTATGAACCTGAAGTAGATCAAGATGATTTGAAGATTGTAGCAATGGAGGAAGAATATAGTGCCTTCGTTGGAGATCAAGCAGGTGGAGTAGTTACGTGCATTGTTGATGACATAAAAGAGGCAAGCAAAGATGAAGATGTCAAACAGGTAAATTCTTATGAATCATGGGATGTTGTCTTTGATATGAGTTTAAAAGATATTGATGATTTTTTGCATGAGGATCTTGTTAGTCATGTGTGGTATGCAAAGGAAGATTGGTATGGTGTTGTTGGATTTATTATAGGTGTGATTAATTCAACAAGATTGAATGAGGATGAGATTTATGCTTGGATAGAGTTCATTGAGAAATTTCAGCATCGGATACTTGTTCCAGCTATGTGTTGGAGGAAGAGGAAAAAAATTATGTCAACAATGGCTACTTCATTTTGTGACTCTATATTCAAAAAAATTTTCCTACCATGGGAGTCGGATGCAGGAGCATCATGCATTAGGAAAAAAAAGTAAAAAAAATGTGGAAGCTTGTGGTGAAGATGAAGATGGTTGTATATCTTTCTCTTGGCATTAAAGTGTGGGACACACTTTTCTATCTACCAAGGGAGTCTGATGCAGGAGCATCTTAAATGGGAAAATTAAATTATTAGAAAAAAAAAAAGAGAGGGAAAAAAAAAAATTTTGGAGGAGAGAGAAAGTGACGAAAATTAGAGGAGAAATAATAAAAAAATAAAAAAGGAGAAAAGAAAGGAAAAGGAGATTTCTATTTTTGAGGTGCATAGGTGGCGTAAATAGAAAATAATAAAAATAGTTGTCATTCCATTAATCGAGGTGTGTAGGTGGCATCTTAGAAGTTTGTGGAAAGATCCTTAAATCATGTATTTAATATTTGTTGGGTGCTTAGTTGTATTTGGGTGGGAATTTAATATTTATTTAAAGGTAGTTGTATTTACCTTTTATCCCACATTGGTTGTGTTTGTAATGTCTTGGGTTAGAAGTGCCTATTTAAGCAAGGCTTATTATCATTTGTAATCAAGTTCAAGAAGGATCTTGAATTGTAAGCTCTTCAAATGTAATCTCTTTTAGTGGATTTCAAGTATTAATGGATGCTTTATGAAGCATTTTTTTTGTCATCTCTCTATCTCCATCTTGTTGCATTTTTTGTTGTGAATTGGTACGGGTGGTGTGGCCCGTCATCACATTCAATTAAACACAAGAAAGAGACTACAGGGCTGATACATATAAGAAAGTATCATACATCAGCCCTGAACCATGAAGAAGCAATGCAAAGTATAAATAAGCATGAAATAAGATGCCAAGACAAAATGTTAAATGTTGATGCTGAGCTGTCTTTGGATGTCAACTAAAACTCTAATACATGCTGAGTTCCTAACAGTGACCGAGTTGATAGCCGATGCCAAGATGAGTAACTCCTATGGAAGCCGAGTGAAGTGGAAATGTAGTGCAAGTTGAGTAATGCCAAAAATTCTTCAGAGGCTGAGTTTGCAATTGAGCATTTAATGTGATGGAAATAAGGTATATTATCGTGATTTCAATCATTCTTCCTCATCGCAATCAAGAAGCAGAGAAGAAAAAGAGAGCAAAGCAACTTCATAATAGTGAATCCAGCATTCCAAGCAGATTGTAACCCCTTACAACTCATTTTCATTGATCTTGAGGTATTTTTCATTTGTGCTGAGCTATGCAGTTTCATATTTTTGTGAAAAGGAAACCCTAGTTTGCATAAATGGTTCTGATTTCTAAGACAACCTAGGACAAAGAGTCATTTGAAGTCCAATTGGTATCTAATGAGGTTAGCTAGCCTAATTTTTGCACTATCCCTGAAGTTGCATACAAAAACAATCCTATTGGAGCCCTTTCTTGCATACCTCCAAATGTTGTTATGGTTCAAGATGTAAGGAGATGCTATAATTGTAAGATAGGAGCCATAGGAGACATGGAAATAAGAGAAGCCTATGCAAAGCTGTATGTCAATGGAGTCTTCAAAGATGAATAAAAAATTGCTGAAAAGAAGGGTTTAACACGAGTTTTAAGTTTTCTCACTGTATTTAAAATAGAATGGATCAGACTTGTGTTGAGCAGGATTCATGATGGTAGTTTTTGGTTAGAAGATATCCCTATCAAAATCACAGAAAGAATCATTCATAGGGTAACTAGATATCCTACCCTAGATCAGTTCAAGACCTTGAGAAGTGAATCCAAGGAGGTTATAGAAAAGAACAGAGGTGCTTAGTGGAACAAAAGAGGAATGACAATTCACACCATTCAAGATCCTCTAGTTGAGTTTTCTGTTAGAGTTATTGCCCACAAATTTTACCAATCTGGTACACTCAATAATATGCCATGTATTGCAGTAGATGTAGGCTACAAACTGGTGAAAAAGGATCATAATTATGATCTTCTAGAATTGCAACTACAAAAAATTAATGAAAACCTAGCAGCCATAAGAAGGACAAAGGATGCTCAATGTAAATTTGGAGCAATTCTACTTTGTGTATTCTTTTATGTTTAGAATGAATTCCCCTCTTTTGGAAAAGTTACATGGAGAAGTGATAAAACTATCATATCCCAAATTAATGAATATATAGAACAAATGGGAGACAATTTTGATACCCTGATCACAAGCTATTTTGAGGATTTTAAGAAATCCATGAAGCAAAGGGTGAGAATACCAGTTTCTTTAGTGGAAAAACATATTAATGATATATGCTTCTTAGTTGATATTGACTTCACCTATATCTAAGCAACAATTCCAAGGGTGAGATGGCTAAGTCCATTTGGTTATGATATCAACATAGATGAAGCATCTACAACAATAACTGCATTGTTGGTAGAAGAGATAGATAAGAGTGCCCCAAACTTTGGCACTTATGATGTGGTAAGGTCAAAGATAAATATGGAATTAAAAACTACCTCCACATTGTAAAAGAAAGATAAATTGATGAAGAAAACTAAGAAGAAATTTGGTGAAGGAATAGAGGCTAAAGCTGAAGAAGAAGATGATAGTGACAATGATGATGATGAGGATGAACAAGAAAAAGGCCCAATGGAATTAACTCAAGGCCTAGGTGAAGACAAGGAGGAAGGTGCTGAGGAAGAAGAAGCCAAGGAAACACCAATCCAAGCCGAGCCAAAGAAGAGAAAGGCAATAGAATAGCCTCCAGCTCAGCCCACACCAAAGAAAACTACCATGCCATCACCCCAAAAGTCAACAACCAGAGCTACTATGAGGGCCTCCACACAAAAAGCTAAAGAGGAAGCCACAAAGAAGAAAAAAATTAAGAAGACATAGAAAGAGCCAAGGAAAAGAAGAAAATATGTGGCTCAGCCTGATACTAATGAAGAAGATCAATTTAAAAAGTTAAGCCATTTTTTAGTTGATACATTATGTAAAAATATTGTAAATGTAGACTTAAGCAACATAAATAAAGTTGATTACAATAAGTTCACTAAAAATGAACAAAATAGAATAGAAGAATCAGTGTATGGAATGATGGCATAGTTCAAGTATACTCCTCTTGAACTAGATGGACAATTGCCAAATGAACTATCTAAAATTGTAGAAGACAGATGGCATTTTTGTTTGAAAATGGAGAAGGAGATGAGAGAATCAACCCTAGCAAGCATACTACCTAATTTGACTAAGGAGAAAATAGAGAAAGTAGTCAAAAGGCATATTACTAGGTTTACACCTAAGTACAAGACATTCTTCATTCTCCAAAACAAATTGGAAGAAATTGTACAAAGAACAACAAAATCATGGAAGAACTTGTGGAAAAAGATTGAAGATTTTCTTGAATAAGAATACAAGGAAGAAGCTACTACTCCACTAGAAGAAAGAAGAAAAAGGAGAGAAGAGAAGATAGAAGTAGAGCAAGGTAGAGAAGAAAAGAAGGAAGAAGAAAAGAAACAAGAAGAAGAGAAGAAGGAAGAAGAAAAGAAAGAAACAGAGGAGGAGACACAAAAGCAAGATGAAAAGGCAACAACTGAGAAAGAGTAGAAATAAGACTAGAGTGTGCAATACACACAATTGCCACCTTCTAGCCCTCCTCATCTACCCATCAAACCTACAAAAACTATAATGTAGTACAAGATGTTTCTAACACCTTTTCTCAGAACATCAATCCATTAACTGCAGAGGATCTCAAAAGAATCCTTAACCAATCCATGCAACAAGCAAGATTATGTGTAGATCCATTATCGGTCAGTATGGATGAATTACAAAAATTAGTAGAAAACACAACTAGAGATAAGGTGAATCCACAAGAACCACCTTCCATCATCTCTAGAGCTACTAGTGGTCAACTTCAAATGCCAAAAATTGTTTCATCAGGCATAGTTGACACAACAATACAAAAGCCAAGTGCAGCAGTAGACAAAGAAATAGAAAAAATAGGACAGACTATTACATCTGATCCTACAGCAAAAACTCAAGGTGCACTTCCTAAAATTACAATAATTTATCAAGGTAGACAGCAGGAGGAGAAACTAGAGGAAACCCCTAAAGAGCAGGAGGCAATAAAAACATTGATAAGTTTTCCTATCTCGGGGACTCCTTCATAAAAGCCATTGCAAATATCAGCACTAGGATCCAGTTCTACAAAATTTGCAAGAGTACTTCACTATGGAGACCCTAAACTAGATGAGGAGATTGTCATACCAAGTTATGATGAAAAAAACAATAAAAATTGATCAAATCAATGAGGTGCAGGAAGCATTAAACAAAAGAAAGAGGCAAGAGATACTCAGGAAGGAGTATCAACAAAAACAAACTTTACATGAAATTAAAGACATATTTATGGATGCCTTCAGTATTCAGTCACCAAATGAGAATAAGCATATCATGGAACAATTATCAGATATTGACCAGGTGACAAATGTAGACCAAGAGACAAATGAAAAACTTATGGAATGGTCTAAAAGAAAATTTCAAGGGAAAGTTAATGAGAAAATATCTATTGAAATAGCACTTTCACAGATTGAATTGGCAAAGGTCATAGACAAAGTGAAAAAGGTACTTGAGAATATATTCTCATTGTACAAAAAGTTGTGTGACTTTTCATACTTCACATAGGAGACAAGCCAAAAGATAATGAGCATGGAGCAAAATTTGAATATTTCAAGCATGCAGCTACCAAAAGATCCAGCTCAAAGTGAGAAGCATTTCTCTCAAATGCTTCACACTCAGAAATAAATAGTTGAATTAATAGGAGAAGAGGCCACCATTAAGGAAAAATTGATACAGCTCCAATCCTTCATTACCCCACACTTAGAAGTACTCCATAAAGAATAGGTCTATGTTGAAGCTATTCTCAAGAAAGATCCAAATATTTCTACTTCAAAAGGACTTATTCACCTTGCTGCTGAGACTGCCATCCAGCACAAGTCATTCAAAATATCTTTGCATAATTGGTATGTAGCGCTTAGGATGATTATGGAGGTAAACAACACATTTTTGGTGAAATATGGTATTAACCCTTAAAACCCTTTGACATAAGTGTCAAAAAAGGGGGAGACAAGATGAAAAGGGGAAGACAAGATGAGAAGGGGGAGACAAGGTGAATGGGGAAGACAAGATGAATGAGGGAGTTACACAAGTTAAATAGGGGGAGACAAGATAAAAGGGGAGCATGATATACAACATCAATTTTGGTTATCAAAATGGCACAATCAACTCAGGGGAAGTTACAATAATTTTGAGGTATACATTGTAAGTTACACAATTTTGTTCAAGTTTTTAGAACATCTATATATACCAAGTAAATTAGTGAATGTAGTCATAAGGTTAGTTAAGTGTTTTTTTCACTCATTTCAAAGGGGGAGATTGTTAGTCTCAAAATGGTTTTGAAATTTGAGTGCCAACACACTTAACCATTTTCTACATTGGAGCTGAGCACACTATGTATGCCAAGCCACAATCAGAAAAACCAATAAGTGCCAAGTGATCTTTAGGTGCCGAGTAGCCTTCAAGTGCCGAGTGAAGATCAAGTGCTAAGTGAGAATCAAGTGTTGAATGACTTTAGGTGCCAAGTGTTACACAAGTACTAAGTGATATTTGAGTTTTGAGTCACAGACGATGCCAAGAAATATAGAAATGCAATAGGAGTCGAGTAAGCTAGTTTGTTATAAGTGTCGAGCATCAAGAATTAGTAAGTGCCGAGTAACACAGAATGTACATATGAGTTTGTAAGTTTACAAATGCAAATGTAAACCATTTTCATGGCTGACTTATGATGAATCTCGAAAGATTAAATGATAAGATCAAATCTTTTGTATTTCCTATGCAATCTACTTGCAACCAACAAGAAAAATGGAGAAGGCGTGCAACCAAAAATAAAAGTGCAAGGAATGAGTGAGAAATAGAGATTCAATATGGATCATAGATCCACATCTAACCCTAAGTCTTCGAATGTCTTTATAAGGAAGAATAAGTCTCATTGTATGATGATGGACGAAGGTGTGGAAGGAAAACTATTTTTAGAGTGAAGAATATCAGATGTCAGAGGATCAAGATCAAAGAAAGTAGATCAAGTGCCTGTATTAAACAATCAAAGGATTGTAAACTATGAGGTTTATTATACCTAATACTCTCTAGAAACTATATTATAAAGGAAATCCTATGGTTATAGGTTAGCTTAACAGTTATTTTGTAGATCCTTTAAATAGGTGATTAAATCCTTTAACAAGGTAACACTTCATGTAAAGTGTTTGTAAATCCTCTAACAAGGTCACATTTAAAAATGTGTTGTAGCCTTTAATAGGGTAGATCATAAGAAGTGGTCAAACATTATTGCTTCAATAATTTTTATAGGTATCATCCCCACCCTAGTTTTACCTTCTTATTCCTAGAGGGTTTCTAGGTTATCAAAATTTCTAGTGTTATGTATTGATGCACATGAAATTTTCATAATTTCTTAATGTTGATATGCATTCATGTACATTTCAATATTATGTTATTAAGGATTTGTGAAAAATAGGTTAAAAGCTAGTACTTCTGATTCAACCCCCCCCCCCCCCCCCCCCCCCACCCCCTCTCTCCCTCTAAGAAGCATTCTTTCCATTAAGATATTCCAACATATATGTATATATATATATGTGTATATGTATATGTATATGTATATGTATGTTGGAATTATGAAAATATATGTATGTAATTGCTTAATGTGTGTTTTGGCCGACCTTGCAATTGTAAATATTGGAATTGTATATATGTAATGTATGATATCATTTGCAAAAAAGATGAATATAAAAAAAAAAAAAGGGAGTGATGTTAACATGTGAAGAAGGTGTTGCTATATTTTGAGAATAGTGTAAGTGAATCAGCAGCCGAGTAAAAGGAATACAACAAGGTCAACATAGGAGTAGAAAAGTTATATCTATCACATCAGATCATCAATGCAAAAAGGAGATCTTATCAGCAAATAGTTGTAAGTAGATCCACTACTTCATCCTAATAGATGAATCGGTTTATAAATTTTTTAATAGGGTAGACTTAGTAGTCATTTTGTAAATCTCCTAATAGAGTGCATACTTTATTGTATGTTTGTAAATCCTCTAACAAGGTGGATCTAGCAGTTCTAATTACTCATAATAGGGAAGATCACCAGAAGTGATCATTGCAAGCCTTAACAGGCCAACTTTATGCTATAGTATTGAAGTTTTCTGGGCATCATCCCCACCCCAATTTTACTTTCTAATTGGAAGGTTTCTGGGTCCCCAAATCATTGTGTTCATGTGTTATGAATGTTTATCTTTCCATGCACACAGTAAACTAAATAAATAAATGGTTAATGCTTTCAGTGCTGAATTGATTTAAAGTTGTAAAGTTATTGATTCACCCCTCCCTTCTCAATAACTTAGCTAGTCTTGATTATTTCCAACAATTGCTATCAAAGCTTTCTGGTTCTTAGGATAAATTTTGATAGCTTAAGAAAAAGATCAAGGACAATGGAGATATTCAGACTTGACAAAGCTATTGAAAATGAAAAGCTAGATTTAGAATTGGCCATGGCTCAACTCAAAGAAGCACAGGAGCATCTTTCTCAATCTCTAAAGAGAAGGAAGGAAGTTGCAAGACAAATGAATGATCATCAGTATGTTGAAGAAAATATTGAAGAATTTTTACCATCAAGCAGTTCAAATGAAGGTAATGAAGCAATCAAGGAACTCCTAGCAAAGAATGGATCTCTGTAGGAAGAAGTAAGAAAGCTTAAAAGAGAACAAGATATCCAATCAATTAGGCTATGTGAAGTTTTGGAACAAAGAAACAAGGCAAATGAAGACTTAGAGGCAAGAAATAATCAAATCCCTTTAGCATGAAGATCTTGTAGGTCAACTATCTAATGCAAATGAAGAAATTATGAATCTAAGATCTGAGAATGAAAGTTTGAGAAATGATTTAATCACTAAAAGAAAAATCAATGCAAGCTTACAAAGTGATCTAAGATTTGAAAGACAAATCAATGAAAGTTTAGAAAATGACTTGATCACTGAAAGGAAAATCAATGAAAGAATGATGAAATCTCAAACAGACATGACTCAATTAAATCAACTAAGAAAGCGGAATCTTCATAGACAAAAAGGTAAATATGGACTTGTTTATAAGGAAGAAGGTGAAACCTCCAAACAAGGTGCCCAAAGGAATCAAAGACCCACTTACAATCACTGTGGCAAGATAGTTCATACATCAAAAAAATGTTGTAGTAATAGAAATGAAAAATTCAATGGTAAATGCTTCAACTGCAATCAACATGGTCACAAAGCTGATGAATGCAAAGAAAAACCAAAATTTGAATGCAAATTTCACAAATGCAAGAAACAAGGTCACAAGGCATCTGAATGCAAATAAAAAACATTCAATCCAGTAGAAAAAACATTCAGAGCAATATTTGGTTGGGACTACAATACTTGGTGCAGGTGTCACTATTGTGGAGAATATGGATACATTGGGATAAACTATGCAAGACATCACCTAAGGAAGAAGGATACAACCATAAGATGTTATACATGTACTGAACTTGATCATATAGCCAAGAATTGCATGAATATTGGAAGAATTGAAGATGAAAATCAAGCTAAAGCTAATAACATTCAGAAGTAGATGAGACAACAATGGATTCCTAAATCTATCGAGCAAGATAATTCAAATAATGGTCATGTCACTCAAGAAGTGGGTGACTCCACCATTTCCAATTAGATTCTCAAACCCTAAGTTAGGATGAGTTGCAAAAGAAAACCCTAACAGAATGGGATGAAAGAGGACTAAAGCTTAATAATGTATCTGACATGGAACTCAGGTTTGGCATTTATATAATTGCATATAAACTATATAGTTCCAGTAGATTGAATAGTGTACTGTGTAAGGATGTGGATTTATCATTTAAGATAGTAAAGAAAAATTTGGAATAGGACTTGGCAGACTTACTGTTGAAATAGTTAAACAAGAATATGGAAAGTATTAGGACTTCAAAGAATAACCCTTGTAAATTTGGCTCATTGTTAATTTGCTTGTTCTTTTATGTACTAAAGTTTTTTCCATCCAAAGAATCTATAGTGTGGAGAAAAGATGTTCTAATTCTATATCAGATTAATGAGTTGATAGCAGAAATGGTTTAAAATTTTGACAAAGTCATGGATAACTATTTTGAAGACTTCAAGGAAAGGATGAATAATAGGTTCAGAATTCCTCCTCAGCTTGTTGAGGATTATAAAGATGATATATGTTTCATGGTTGACTGTGATAAAGTGTACATACAGGTAGTCATACCTCGAGTGGCATGGTTAAAACCATTGCCTTATGAATTGAATATCAATGAAACAAGAGACATCATTGAGGCACTGGTGAATGAACCAGCTATTCCTAACATCCCTGCCTTTGAAACTTATGATGAAGAAAAGGCCAGAATTGAGCTTGAAATCAAGCTACCACAAGCCATAAGTAAAGACAAGAGGAAGATAGCCAAATTGAAAACTACAACTGGTCCTCTCATGCTAACAGAAAAAAATAGTGAGGATGAAGAAGATGATGAAGAAGAAGGAGGAGAAGAAGAAAAAGAATAACAAGAATCTGAAGAAGAACCTCCAAAGAAGAAATTTAATGCAATCATTACCAAACCTAAGAAGAAGCCTACTGCACTATTCACCAGAAGAATAAGAAAAGGCAAGCAGGAACCTATACTAGTCAAGCCTTCACCCACATTTGAAGAAAGGCTCAAACAATTGGAAGAAGGAGCTAGCATCAAAAATTTCAAGGCATTGAAATTTGAAACAAGAATAGATGTTGAGAAAATGCAGATTAAGGAACTAGTACTCAATAAGATGGGTAAATGGAAATACTCCTCGGACTAGCTTGCCTCTGAAATCTCCAAAGAACTACTAGAGAGATTTCAACTGAGATGAGAGTTAGCCACCCAAATGGTAAAAGACACATATGAGCAATCTCTAAAGAATCTTCTATCGAATCTCGCTGGAGTAGAAATAAAGGTTGTAATGAAAATTCATGAAGGTAAAATGATGATCAGATTTCACACCTATTTGATTTTAATCAAAGACATTGAGCATGTTTTAAATGATGCAAAAAACATGTGGAAAAACATCTATCTTCTTCATAAGCCCAGTGAAGACCCAGTAGAGATCAAGGATGATGACAGAAGTGACAGTGATGATATTAATGGCACTCCACCCATCATAGTCTCACCAGGAGAGCTGCATGCATTAATGGAAGAAGACAAGGAGGAAGAAGGAATGGAGGAAGATGATGAAGAGGGAGATAAGGAGGAAGATGATCCAGTGAAAATTGCAGCAGTAGTTATTGCATCCCTTCCTCACTCTCCGCCTAAAACTATCACATCATCAAGGTCGAAGTCAGATTCAGTAGGTTTGATAGCATCTACATCAGAATTATCATCTGCACCTGCCACATCATAGCTCCAAGTATCATCAATGGAAGTGTCTACCACTTCATCTATCAAGCTGCAACCCTCATCATTAGCTACCGAGTCATCCTCCTCAACAGTCTCTACAATAGTAAGTACATCAAGTGTAGCAACCTCTACTACAGTATGTATAGTAAGTGTACCCATTTGTACTACAATTTTGTCAGCTACATTAGCACCAATTTTTGCACCAGTTAGTCCTCCCAATGTAAATATTCTAGCATGTACATAAGTTTTGGGAGAAACATCAATTTTTGATACAGTTAGCACTTCTCTTAGCCTTCCTTTAGTTGGTCCTATTTCAATTTTGTCAGCCGGTCGAACCTTATCAACCATTGTTTCTATTTCTAAAGGCAAAGATGTAAGCACTGCAGAAAAACCAAAGAAATTCATGCTTACTGGCAAGGTAATGGATGAGGACATAGATTTGGATCAGGACATTCTCATTCCAAAGATAGATCTAGATACTACATCAGTTGATGAAATGAGACTGGTCAGTCAACTATTAGAGCAGAAGGCAAGGCAGAAGCAATTGAGGAATGAGAGGGATAAAGAGTATAACATAATTGGAAGTGCTAAGAACATTATTACAAAGGCTATAGGTGTTGATATTGATTCATCTCAACACATTTTGTTACAACTAGAAGAGGCTATAAATAAATTCAATGAGGACACCTTTGGTCAAGAAGAATTGATTGCGAAGGCTGAAAGGAAATTTGATAATAAGGTGCTTGAGCAATTTGCTCAGCATATTGCAATAAAACAGGTAGAATTGTCCACAATTTTGGCCAATCTTGAAAATTCCTTTAATAATGTAACTTCACTTTTTTCCTAAATTTGTGATGTTACCAAGTACACCAAAGAGATCAAAGGAAAATTGAATAAAATTGATGAGGATATGAAGGTCAGTGCCCAAATGCTGCAACTTCACCCCAATTCAAGTTCATCCCATCATCTCAGAATCATATTTTTGTCAAAAAAGTAGGTAGAATTGTTGAGAGAGGAAGCAAGGATCAGGTCTACCTTGATTGAAATTCATAATATGATCCTTCCTATCATGGACACAATGCAGAAACACATTGTCTACTCCAAAGCATTGATTTGTGAAAACAATTTCTCAGTTGCATATCATATGATTGAATCTTCAGCTGAAGTTCAAATAGCACTCTCCACCTATAAAATTTTGCAAGAGAATTGGGATAACACTTTGGCTCTTATTCTATAGGTATACTCTGAATTTATCTCCCATTTTGGTGTCTCTATGTAAATATATTGTTTAATTTGGCATTATTGTTAAAAAGGGGGAGATAGAGAAGAGATAGAGATATTTGTAAAATACTCTTTACATATTGTATGGGGGAGATATATGAAAATAAAGAAGCTATGTGTGAAGCTATGTGTAAATCAGTATGTCAAATTTTGCTCATAAGTTTTGGCTCATAAGTGTTTTTGTCACTAATGCCAAAGGGGGAGAGTATTGGAATTATGATATATTTGTCATTAGTGTAAACACTTATTCAATTCTGAATGCTTATCTAGCTCATTACTTAGTCTACAGTGTATACCAAGCATTTAGTGGTTACCTTGTAAGTTCAACAGGTAAACAATACTCAGCGAGCATTCCAGAGGATACTGAGTGAATGAGAAGTTTAGCAGTGTTTACCAAGTGAAAAAAGTAAATGAAAGACTCAGTGTTTATCGAGTGAAAAATTTAAATGAAGGACTTAGTGTTTACCGAGTAAAGCAAGGTAAATGAAGAAGTTAGTTTCTACTGAGTGACACTATATCTATCGATTCAGCAATGGTTACTAAGTTCCAAGCAATGTTGTGTGGCTGGTATGAACTGAGCCTCTACTCCTACCGAGTGCATGATGATTCCAAGTAACATAGTAGATGCCGTGTATCAGAAGGTCACCAAGTAAGCTTGAGAAACCCAAGTTTTCTACTATCTAGTCGACTCTGTAATATTTTTTTACTTAGTTTTGGCCGACCTTGCAATTGTAAATATTGGAATGGTATCTATGTAATGTATGATATCATTTGCAAAAAGGATGAATATAATTTAAAAAAAGGGAGTGATGTTCGCAGGTGAAGAAGGTATTGCTATATTTTGAGAATAGTGTAAGTGAATCAATAGCAAAGTAAAAGGAATACAACAAGGTCAACATAGGAGCAGAAAAGTTATATCTATCACATCAGGTCATCAATGCAAAAAAAGGATCTTATCAGCAAATAGTTGTAAGTAGATCCACTACTTCATCCTAATAGGTGAATCAGTTTATAAATCGTTTAATAGGGTAAACTTAGCAATCTTTTTGTAAATCTCCTAACAGAGTGCATACTTTACTGTATGTTTGTAAATCCTCTGGTAAGGTGGATCTAGCAGTCCTAATTGCTCCTAATAGGGCAGATCACCAGAAGTGATCATTATAAGCCTTAATAGGCCAACTTTATGTTGCAATATTGAAGTTTTGTGGGAATCATCCCCACCCCAGTTTTACTTTCTAATTGGAAGGTTTTTGGGTCACCAAATCATTTTGTTCATGTGTTATGAATGTTTATCTTTTCATGCATACACTAAATTAAATAAATAAATGGTTAATTCTTTTAGTACAAAATTGATTTAAAGTTGTAAGGTTACTAATTCACCCCTCCCCTCTTAGTAACTTAGCTAGTCTTGATTATTTCCAACAATATATACACATATATATACACACATATATATATACATATACATACATACATATATATATATATATATATGTATATATGTATATATGTATGTATGTAAGTATGTATGTATGTATGTATGTATACATACATATATATATATATATAATATTTATATATATATATATATATAGATATACATACATACATACATATATAGACACACACACACACACACACACACACACACATGTATGTATGTATGTATGTATGTATGTATAAACATTTATAATTATATATAGGATATGATGATTATGAATAATAATAATTTATATTAGATCAAATCATGAAGCTACAACTTTAACAGTCCCTCCCAGCTAGGGACGATTAATATAGAATACATTATTCTCTCAAGTATATGAAGAGATGTCATCTCATCTTTTTTAACACACAATTGAAATAAATTCCATAACTTTAATATAATCTTACACATTACGTTAAGTGTGATCTTTAATAGTAACTATGTCATGTTCTCTGACAAGATTCACCCTAAAGAACCATGACAAGTTGGTTATCATGGTATCCCAAAAAATCTGGCCCAAAGAACCATGATGAGTTAGTTATCATAGTGTCTACAAAAATATTGCCCAAATAACCATGATAACAAGTATACCATTTATAATATTTCCACCTTACAATGGTTACCCTCTATTTTTTCTTTATCATGACCTCTAGCACTCTGGGACAACAATTTAATGAAGTCTTCCATGATAATAGGTCTACCATTTAATCATCATCATACAACCATTGCCTTATATTTATATATATGAATGAAATAGCATCGCCTTTCATTACATATAATATGTGAAATAGTAACCACCATGAACCTAGTCAAAGGGTGGTACAATGACTTTCATCTTATTTTTGTCTTAGAGAGAAGAATTCATTACAAGTATTTTCACTTAGAACATCTCCTCATAGAGAAGATATCATTCATAAAAGATTTCACCTCAAAAAGAATCTCCCTCTAAATAATGATTCTAGGAAGTTAGGTGTAGTAGTTGCTCCTTACAGACCCTCTTTCACAAGAATTCTTGTCAAACTCACTCTGAATCTGATATCTAATTTTGTGGTGATAAGCCATCACTTCCTCATTATATACATAGGAATGAGCCCATCAAAATTGTGCAATTACACACATATATTTCTAGACTCCCTCCGAGCGTTAATTTTCTAAGATCTTTCCTTTCCTTAGAAGAAGTGTCATACTCCCTATTAATGTAGAAGAATCTAATAATCTCAATCATCAAAGATGCTTTCTTTACGAGCCTCACTTTGTCCATCTTGATCATCAAGGTTTTTGGACCTACTATCAGTAGATTGAGTCTGCAAAATATTTGGCAGCATATGTAAATTACCAACCTTCATTTCTTGTAAAAATATCTTTACATAAATGAAAAGAATAAAGAAAATAACCCTTTTAGTATGTATAAAATTAAAAATAAGAGAGAGACTACAAAGAGTAGATAAATGTAAAAGATGAAAATACTTATCTACACATGAATATTCAAAAATTGTGCTTTTAGATTCTTTTAGAATGTAACATCTCCCCTCTAAATAAGGTTCAAGTGGGAATTAAATAGTAACTAGCATTCCCCCAATAATGTAAAATTTCCACTCATTCTTATATTGTTGAACAATTTTGTATCAAATATGACAACTCCTTTCTAAGTTCCAACTTTCACATTTTGTCCATTAAAGGTCCAATAATTTCTCTAGTTTCATAATAGAAGTGAATATGTCCTTCCATTTTATCAAACTCATCCATAATATGCTAAAATCTTGATTAAGCATGATCATGCCACATGAATGACTCTACAACTCATATGTCAAGTTTCATTCATCAAGGAGAGACTCATAGATGGTTTAAATGGATTTTTAAGAACTTCATTAATGTCTCACAACAACTCAATTTTTCTTAGAGTAATTTTTGCAAATATAAGTGACATCATTTAGATTTCATCATTTCCTCATGATGTATATAGGGGGTAGGCCCATTAAAATTACATGGTCATTATGCATGAATCACGATCCTCTTGACAATGGAAATTTATTGATCAATAGAGAAATCAATCTCCACATTATTTATTGCTTCTTAATCAATAAGAATGAGATCATTGAAGGTTAATGGGATCATATCCTCTATCTTCTCCCTAGCTTTCAAGGTTGCCTCTAATGAAATGTCAAACTTCCTCTGAATCTTAATCTTCTACTTCCTACAACAACATTCTTAGAGGAAAATATCAAAGCACGTAGCTCTTATAACATGTATAGAAATACTACTAAGAATATTAACACTAGTTATGATTTTAGTAATTTAACTTAGGCTTATTACCAATAGTATCATAAATAACTCTTTAGTTTATATTTCTAATAATCAAAACATAATGCTCAATCTTTACCTTTCATAATCTCATAATGAACTTGTTTATCTTTAATAGATATTATGCCAAATTATCAAATATCAATTTGAAAGAATGCATATAATTCAAATACAATTATAGATATAAATGAATACATGTATCCATATATATATATATATATATATATATATATATATATATATATATATATATATATATATGTATATGTATATGTATATGTATATGTATATGTATATGTATATGTATATGTATATGTATATGTATATGTATATGTATATGTATATGTATATGTATATGTATATGTATATGTATATGTATATGTATATGTATATGTATATGTATATGTATATGTATATGTATATGTATCTGTATATGTATGTATGTATGTATGTATGTATGTATGTATGTATGTATGTATGTAGATATATATGTATGTATGTACACAAACACACACACAAACATACTGTCATATTTCAAATTTCAATAATACTTATATGTAAATTTTAAATAAATATGCATATGAATAATAAATCCCTACTGATTTGCACAAAGAAATATTTAACACAAATTAATCAACACAATTTATATACCTCTATACTTGCCTTCTCTATAGTCATTGTTGAATGGTCTAGACCACCAACTTTTTAAATGTTGGAAATGAGTATGTTCAACCCTAATCTTTATTTAAATTTACTCCATTAGATTCAAGAACTTAAGGCAATGTTGATTCATACTCATTCCCAATATAAGTGATGTGTATATGAAAAGTACTATTGTCAACTACATTTATTCCATACTTATCATGTCTATGGTTTTGACAATTATATTCTCCATGTTTGTACCTCTAATAGGTTCTCTCATCACATATGGTTGCATGCAAACCATAGGTCAAGCCCCTTGAGAGAGATGTGTTTGACCAACATTTCCTAGGAGGATTTAGTCATTATAAATATGGGTTGATTCTTTACTTTGAATAATTATGTTTTTCCTATGTATGACATGTCATCCTTCTTTATTTCCTTGTCTATGTATCTATAACTTGGATTGGATAGGACACCATGATTTAATATGCTTCTTCAGAATCATCATTTTGGCATTATTGATTACTATCTAATGTTATCTTTTTACTCTTGTCTACTCATTAGCAATAGATCATCTTGTTATTATTTTAATGAATAATTGATTCCTCTACCAATATTATTTATCTGCAATTTATTTCACATCTATTTTTCTGCCCATTCATATAAATGTTGTAATTTGTATGATTGGGTTTCAATCTCATTTGGTAAATGTATTTGATTTGGCTCCCTCATAGGACTAACTATTGAAAACAATTTTTCAATTATATATTGTCTTTGATGTTAAAAAAATGTCATACATTCACCAATCAATGTTTGTTGAGGTTACTTGGGAAATGAAGACAATTTATTGTGGTTGTTGAGCATTTCTATGTATGCCAAGTTTAGAAGCCAGTGTCTACCAAGTTCACTCAAGAGACAAATGAATGTAGGAAGATAGTGAGTGTTAATTGAGCTCACTTGGTTACCAAAAAGAATTCCTAGAAGATATTGTCTACCAAGTTCACTTAGGAGAGAAAGTAGTTGGCATGAAAACCAATGTTAAAAAAAATCACTTGTTTAAAGAGGGAAAAAATTTTTTTGGTTAGTGTCTATTGGTAGTGGGCCAATTTCCCTCACAAGATTCACGACATGGCTTGACCACATCCTATGGTTCTATAAGACTATTGGTTGTATTAGGCATTAATAGGTTGATCTTTTGGTGCAATGGCAACCCTGTCCTTTCTAACAATTTTAATTAGAGAACAATTTCTTTGAAGAGGCTTAATAGCTTGACTAAGATCCCTATGGATATGGAATAGTTGATGAAGAACCCTGAAGAAGCTTCTGAACAAATTGATCTCTTTACTAAAGAAAGAGATAAGTTGAAGGACAGATATGAAGATTCCAAAGTATGCATTGGTTAATTGAAGGAAAATATTGAACATATAAAATCAAAGCCTAAATCTACTAAATCTGGAACAAATGATGATGAATATAAAAAATTGAAGATAGAGTAGAAGATCTTAAAGCATGAGTTGAATATTAGAATTTTGAAGTTGACTTTGAAAAATGATCCTAGCAAAATTGAATCTAATTTGAAGACTAAAAATGAAAATCTGAGAGCAAGTCTAGCAAAGAAAATAGCTGAGTTTGAAATATTGAAAGAAAATCATGAAGAACTCCATAAGTATAATACTATTGTGATAGGTGAATTGACACAGTGCAAACAACAACTTGAGAAAATTTATTTTAGTAGAGAAAAGCTTGATGATTCTATGTCTATACAAATATTTTCCTATGATAAGACTAGTCTTGGTTATCTAATTAACATATATATGAAGAAACCTAAGATTAGATCAGATCTGAAAGCAAAAGACAAATCTGATGATAAGATTGAATCTAGTCAATCTTTAGAGAAACCTAAAGAAATTTAGCAAATCAAAGAAGTTGAAATCTCAGATGAACCAAAGCAAGTGAAGACTCCGATGACAACTAGGTATGAATTTAGAGGTAAGTTCTTTTCATGTAATGAAATAGGTCATATGAAAGGAGATTGTACTAATAAGTCATTTAATCATGTTAAGGACTTTTATTGTCATAATTGTCATGGTATGGGTCATAATGCAATTTATTGTAGGAAACCCAAGTATGATAATGATAGAAGAAATAGTAGAATTTCTAGATATACTAACCCTATAAATAGAAGATCTCATGAAAGAACATCGAGAGAAATATAATCTTCACTTGTTTGTCTTCTACCAATTCTCTGACATAGTGATACTTGATTGCAATATGCCTAGTTTTTGCATGCAATATTGGATTCATGGATATGTTTATAGCACTTGTATTATCACAATACAATATCATAGGTTTGGTTACCTCTTCTTTCATTCCTTTCAATAGATGTGTGAGCCACACAATGTTTGTGCAATTTACTGTTGCTACCACATATTTTGCTTCTACAGTGGACTGAGATGTGCATGTTTGCTTCTTGCTAGTCCAAGTAACTAGTCTTTTACCTAAAAATAATGCTTCTCCACTTGTGCTCTTTCGGTCATCAATGTTGCCTCCCCAATCTCCATCTGTGTATGCATTGAGATCAAAATGTTCATTCTTTTTATAATATAGGCCAAAATCATCAGTTCCTTTGAGATAGCTCATTATTCTTTTTACTACTATGAGATGATTCTCTTTAGGATAAGCAGAGAATCTAGCCACTATTCCAACTGCTAATGCTATGTCTAGTCTGCTATGTACAACATATTGTAGTTTTCCAATCATGGATCTGTACATTTTTTTATTAACATCAGCTGATACATCATTTTTGGATAGTTTAAGTCCTATTGCCATTGGTGTGCTGACTAGTTTGGAGTCTTCCAATCAAAACATTTTAAGTATCTTTTTGATGTATTTTTATTGTGTCATAAATATACCATGTTTTAGTTGATGTACTTGCAATCCAACAAAAAATTTGATCTCTCGAAACATAGACATCTCAAACTCATGTTTCATTTTGTCAGCAAAACTTTTGCAAAGCACTTCCTTTCCTCCAAACACTATGTCGTCCACAAAGATTTCAAATACAATAATATCCTTACCTTCTTCTAATTTGATGTACATGTTGTTGTTATCATTAGTTATTTAAAATCCTATTTGCACTAAATAGTTGTGAAGTCTCTCATACCATTCTCTAGGTGCTTGTTTCAGACCATAGAGTGCTTTATATAGTTTACAAACCATATCCCTATTGTTCTCATCAACAAATCCCTTTGGTTGTTCAATATAGACTTCTTCTTCCAATATACCATTCAGAAAAGAAGACTTTACATCCATCTGATAGACTTTAAAACCTTTATATGCAGTATATGCAAGTAAAGTTCTTACTCCTTCCATTCTTGCAATAGGGGAAAATTTTTCCCCATAGTCTAATCGTTCTTTTTGAGCATAACCCTTACATACTAGTCTGGCTTTATTTCTAGTAATCTAACCATTCTCATCTAGCTTGTTTCTGAATACCCACTTGGTGCCAATCACATTCTTGTTAGCTAATCTGGGAACCAAACTCCAGGTTTTGTTCTTCTTTATTTGATCAATCTCTTCTTCCATAGCTTTATACTAGACACCATCTTGTAATGCATCATACACTATCTTAGGTTCAAATATACTTAACAAACTTGATTCATTTCTTAGTCTATTCCTTGTCATTGGTCTTGCATCTTTGTCACCAATTATCTTTTCAGCAGGGTGATGCCTCTTCACATATTTGGACAATCTTTTTTCTATCCTTGTTTCCATGTTTGATCTTTTAGATTTAGGATCACTATGTACTTCATTGTCATGTAGTTCTACATCTCTATCATGTGTACTAACTTCAGAATCAAAATGAGCATTTCCTTCATTCTACAACTCAGCTTCTAAATGCAGCTCGGCATTCACTGGTTGTGACTCAACTAAGACTAAAAATTGCTGTTGGATCCCAATTTGATTTCTATTATCCTCATCAATAAGCATTCCTTCATAAGAATACACAAAGGTTCTGTAGTCATTCATTCTCTTTGGTTTTTCAACTTGGATATCTGCATGCTCATCAAAGTTTACATTTGCACTTTCCACAATTTTTTCAGTGTTAGTATTTAAACACTTATACACTTTACTTCTAGTGGAGTAACCAAAGAATATGCCTTCATCAATTTTTGCATCAAATTTTCCATTTTTAGCATCTTTAAGGATAAAAAATTTGCAACCAAATACTTTGAAATGCTTTACATTAGGTGAGTGACCATACCATAATTCAAAAGGTGTTGCATTATTACCTTTCTCGACTTGTACTCGGTTCAGTGTATGAACAACAACACTTACTGCTTCTCTCAAATATTTTAGAGAAACATTCTTTTCCATCATTAATGTTCTAGCATAGTCAATCACTGATCTATTTCTTCTCTCAACAATTCCATTTTGTGGGGGAGTTCTAGGAGTTGATGTTTGTCTCTTGATTCCTTTTTCATTGCAAAATGTCTGAAATTCATTTGATGTGAATTCACCACCTCTGTCTGATCTCAGGCATTTCAAACTCTTTCCTGTTTCTTTTTCAAATCTAGCCACATACCACTTAAACATTTGAAAAGCATCATATTTTTTCTTTTACATAATAGTCATCATCTTGGAATAGTCATCAACAAAAAATATTATATATTTATCTCCTTTGTAGCTATGCACTTCTATTGGACCACATAAGTCAGTATGGACTAACTCAAGTACTTCTTTAGATGTACAGTTTTTACTTTTGAAGCCTGACTTGGTCATCTTTCCTAGCTGACATTGTTTGCACATGATATTGTCAAGCTTCTTTAGTTTAGGTAAACCTCTGACTTTCTTCATTTTACTAATATTGATCAGATTATCAAAGTTGACATGACATAGCCTTCTATGCGATAACCACACATCATCAAATTTTGCAACGAGACAAGAATTATTTTCCATATCAAGATAAAATAGATTACTTCTTGTTTGATCTCCTTTTCCTATCAATTTACCATCAGTATCATAGATTTTTGCAGTTTTATTTCCAAATTCTACTTTGCACCCTATATTGCCTAACTGTGAGACACTTAGTAAATTGTAGTTTAGTCCTTCAACATAGTATGCATTATCACATGAAATTTTCTCTGTAAGCTTAATGAAACCTTTTCCTTTGATTTGACATGGAGAATCATTACGAAATCTAACACTATTTCCATCATACTGAGTAAACTTAACAAACTTACTTTGTCTCCTATCATGTTATGTGAGCATCTGCTGTCTATGATCCATCTGTCATTCTTGTTCATACATTTTACTAGTTTAGTAGGCTCTTCTTCATCATATTGGTCCTTCATGGCCACATAACCAACTTCATCATCATTATCATCAGAATCTTCTTCAACAATATAACACTTCTTGCCTTTGTCTTTGTAATCTCTCTTATCATCTTCTCTTCTATGTTTGTACTTGTTACCTTCCTTGTATTCCTTTTTCTATGCAAAACCTTGCAGAAATATGTCCTACTTCATTGCAATTGAAACAAATGATAGGCATCTTATCTTTGAATTTTCCTTTGTCTCTGTGAAATCTTCTAGCTAGTAATGCTTCTAATTGTTCCACGTCTTCCTCATTAGTGCTAGTGTTACTGGACACATATTTCATCTTTCTTCCCTTCTTTGATTTTACTTGTTCAGCATCTTTTAGTGATAGCTTGGCCTTGAAAGAAGATTCAACATTCTTAGGTCTGTAGTTGTCAAAGTTAGATAACTCAAATGCAGTGAGTCTACCCACTATACCTTCAAAACTTAGATTGTTTCATGGCACACATCTTAGCTCTTTATAGCTGATACTCTAATAGCATAGATAGGAAGAAAGGTTCTTTAAAACATACTGTTAATAGTATCATCATCTAATTTACCACTCAAAAATCTTATTGCACCTACCACTTCCTTTATTCTAGAGGCATACTGAGCAGCATTCTAACTTTCTTCCATTTTCATATCATTGAACTTTCCTCTAAGACTTTATCTTTTTTCTCTTTGGACATTTTGATCTCCTCCATAAATTTCTAATAGGGATTTCCACATCTTGAATGCAATGATATATCCTTTGATATCAACAAATTCAGCATAATTGAGTGTAGAAGCAATTTCCAGCATTGTTTGATTGTGTTCATGTTTGTTTTTCAAATCTTCTGCAGTAAGAGTACTAGTTGGATCAACATGTTTAGTAATAATTGAATTTTTGGCATAATCTCCTATGGATCCAATATGTATCTTCATCAAGCTTTACCATGCAAAAAATTTGTCTTTGTTGAGCTTGGGAACTTCTCTTTTAGGCATTTTGATCTTTTCTAGTTCTAGTCCCTTTAAACTAAGTCAATAACAACACTCTGATACCAATTGTTATAATTCTTTAGAATAACTGAGAGGGGGCCTAAATCAGTTATTCAAGGTCCAAATGCCCCAATAATACTTTTTCTACAAATCCTTAATGGTGCATAACTGAAATTATCATACATGCAATTGGACATTAAACAACTATGAAAAGTAAACATGCTTCACACCATAATAGTGAGAATTTGATAACCCTGAAACCCTCTAGGAATAAGAAGGTAAAACTGGAGTGGGAATGATAACCACAAAATAATTACACAATCATTTTCAACCACTTTTGATGGTCTGCCCTGTTAAAGGCTACAACACATTGTTAAATGTGACCTTGTTAGAGGATTTCACCATACTGTTAGGAATGGGCCTGGTTAAAGGACTTTGGAACATTCACTTGGAATGTCACCCTGTTAAAGGATTTACAACATGGCTATTAAACCAACCTAAGTCCATAAGATTTATTTTAACTGTTACAATTGCTAGAGAGTAAAAATAATGGCTTTTGATCTGATACAACTTACAAAATATCTTACAGATTACAGATCACACCTCAGTTCAATCCTTTGCTTGGCTTTTGATCACTTTAGATATGTCAGCCTGTCATCTCAAGCTTTGTCACCTTGAGTTTTCTTACACATCATACCAGTGCAATCATATCTATGGTCTCCTATCGAAGCAGAGTATCTATGCTCTCTTCCACCTTAGCACCTTCTTCAAAACTTCATGCTTTCAAGCTCAACCACCTCTTAGCTTCATGACCTTATGACTCCTTAAACAGAAATCGAGAATACCTTTCTCACTCGATTCTCCCTCTCCAACTTTAGGGTTTCAATAGATTAGGTAAGATACAATGTATCTATCCCATATCTTGCTCTTATCTAGAAACTTCATCTAGAATCCAATTATATTCATCAAAAATATTTTACATGGTGTTTTGTGCCACCAGTTCATCATTCTTATCTTGTATTTTATTCACAAAATTCTAGATAACAACCATGTTGGCTTTAGATCTAGCAAATCTTTGATTTTCAAAATAATGCAACAACTTGACACTATTGTTTTATTGATGCTCAACTTCTTCTGTGTTACTCGACACTTGTATCTTTCTCAGCACCTGTATCTTTACTCGGCATCTATTTCTTGCTCGGCACCTAAGACTGCTCGACACTTGATCTTCACTTGACACTTGAAGACTGTTCGACACTAACTAGGATTTAGTTAATCCTTACATCTTTGATATGTCTCGGTGTGTCCATTCTCTATGTCTTAGAGTATGTCATCAATACACTATTTCATCAATGGCTTAGCTAATCCTTATAATTCATTAAAACATTATAACTTCAACCTTTCTCTAGGTACTCTAGTTACATCTTTTTGATTGCCACCTCCTTGTCAATCAACCAATTGATAGTATTTGGATTACTAAAGAAATTGCCATTCCTGCAAGTAGCAAGTTTGACATCAATGAAAAAAAAATGATTGAAAACATTCTTTACCAGTTCCATTACTCTTCAATCATTTCCAACACATTTATCATGCTCATCAAGAAAACTTGGAGAAGGCATCCCATAAGAAAGTTGAGTCAATAATTAAGAAGGCATTATGTAAGGCTAAAGTGACAGAGAGTGAATTTGAGGCCATGAGATAGACATTGAAGCAAGGTGTATTGAACATATAACTCTTGTCAGTTTTAGTTACTAAGACATATTCAAAATAGAGCATTCCATATATGGCAATGTCTGATGTTTAGCCCAAGAAGAGAAAATAAGAGAGATTGGTTGAAGAAATGACTACAAAGGCAAAGAGATTCAAATAGATGGCTACAAAACCTAGAAAGAGGTAGAAAGCATTCTTGAAAATTTAATCTAGTAGTGATGAAGAGGTTTAGAAATAAGAACCAAGCAAGTAGGAAAGATGACTCCAGCTAAGCAAGTAGAAGGAAAAGCTTGACAACCATGCAAGCCAAAGATTGAGAAGATTAACACAATGATTCCCAATAAGGGAAAATTTGTTCAAATGAATAAGTTCTATGATCTATATAATAATTTTGAGAATGATCAAATTGATATAACTACTATAAGACATATCATTGTAAATGATCTAAGTATGAAGGATATCAAAGGAGTAGTAAACTAGAAAGTCTATGAGAGACTAATTGAGAAGATGACTCCAACAAGGGAAGAAGATCTTGAACCTTAGAAGTCTATGCTATGGACAATCTATAATATCTATGATGAAGATGAGATTAAGAGATTAATGAATAACCTCACACCATACTTAATGAATAAGTTGAGGCCATTATTATTTATGGTTGTTGAGAAGGATAAGTTGAGAAATGAGACAATAGTAGCTATTATTTAGATCTTATCAAAATCACAGGCATTATCTCCTCTAGCTCCTAGAACATTAGAAGTGCCAGTAAGTGGTGATAGCATGAAGATTGATCAAACTAATGTTACTCTTAACATTGATGATACCAATCCATTTGGTGGATCTAAACCAAATATACTAGACATTGAGGATGTTGAAGAAAAGTTGAAACAAATTGAGGAAGATATGAGGCTAATAGAAATTAAAAAGTAGAAGATAGAGGAAGCCAAGAAAAAATTACTTGAGGAAGATAGGAAAAGGAAGGAAGAAGAAGATAATAGGAGAATTGTAGAAGAAGAAAGGAATATGAAAACAAAGGAAGAAGAGAGGAAAAGATTAGAAGAGAAGAAAGAAAGAGAGGAAAAGGAATGAAAATAAGAGGAAGAGACAAAAGCTAAGGAAGCTACAAAGAAAGAGAGGGAGGATGAGACTAAACCATCTATTTCATCTACTCCACTCTCTCTTGCATGTTTGGCTACCAATGATGATCACACTAATATAATTTCATCTTTATCTCAACTTTTATAGAAGAATAAGGTAGTTAAGCATTTGCAGAGATCACTAATGGAAGTAACTGGTAGATTGCATAGTACTTTGATAGTATAGCACATTGAGTCAAATTGTAAACTAGGAGCACATGTAGTACTAAAGTCTTATGATGAAGAGTTTACTAATTTTTTGAATACTCTAGAGGCAAAGGCTCAAATTTCCCATGATGCTCACCTATTTAGCAAAATCTGCTAGAACATCAAGAATGACTTAGTCAATCTTGATACATGCATAAAGGAACTTTGGAAATGTCAATAGGAAGGGAAAGCTTTTTATGTTAAGTGTACCTTATCATAAAAACTAACTAAGGATTTGAATAGTTAGATAGAGGCAAAGATGAGCAAGCTAGAGGCTTTATCTATCTAGGTCTAAGATCCATCTAGAAAAGTTGATGATATTGAGAGTTAAGTTGCCAGTGTTCACAGCGAGATCAGGAAATTGGAACTTTGAAAAGAGAAAATATTGGAGAGAGCATCTAATTTCATAGAATCTATTGCTTTGAAGTTATCATTTATTGAGAAGAAACTAGAGGAATTTGTCAAGGCCAAGGACACATATACAAACTTTTTCTATTTAGGTATCAATGTAGTTGAGATTACATCATATGCATTATGTGCGATGGTCACATCAGCCGAGTCTACCAAGGAGACACGGGCCAAAGGTATGAATAGTTTGAAAACTATTTTTGATGATTGTATGATGATAGTTTCAGCATAAAGGGAAGATAGAAGTTTGAACAGTTTTCATAGTTTTGGACTGAATCTTGACATTTTGACCATTTTCATTGATGTCAAAGGGGAAGAGATTCATATGAAAATTGTATTCATGAGATTTTTGGGAGAGATACATCTGTAGTATGAAGTATATTGTAAGGGGGAGCATATATGTAATAAATGTAATGTTTATTTTGATAGTTTGTTTTTGTCACGTAGCCAATTTTCCTTTTTTTTGTGCCATCAATGCAAAAGGGGGAGATTGTTTACAACTGGCTAATTGTGTTATGTAATTATTGTCATTAATCACAACACATGATGTAGATGTTGATAGGAAAATTCAAAAATAAAGATACTTAGTGTTTCATATCAAAGCTTGGTCACAGGTTCAAATCTTGCTAGCCATGATGAGTGATGCTAGGAGTTGGATTGTTGGCATTGGGCTAGTGTCCCTTAGAGGATTTGCGACATGGCTTAATTACCTCCTATGGTTCTATAAGGCTATTTTTTATATCGAGCATTCAATCTTTCGGTGCAATGACAAACTTGTCCTTTCTTATAGTGTCTACCGAACAAGATCATCTAATGAAGAATTTTTTGGTTTTGGTTTATTGAGTTAAATGAAATTGTTTAATCATTTTAGCCAACTAGGGAGATGAATTTTATTTTTTATAATTTTTATTCAAGCCAACTTGACAATGTTTAAGATATAAATATAAGGCCAAGTTGAAATTTGAATGTGTGCAAGTGAATAGAATATAAGAATGCTAAGAGGAAGTGAATTAGAAGGATAAGTGTAACATCCTTGTGGAATTGCAAAGATACATTTGATCAGAAAAGATGAAGTATTAGAATTGAGATCTATAATAAAAAATTAAGTTGTATTAGAAATCAGGTCATCTCATTGTTACCCTCTAACCATTGTAGCAATGATCTAAATCTCTTAATAGAGTTGGCTTAAAAACTATTTATAAATCCTCTAACAAGGAGGCATTTCTAGATTGAAGTGTCCCCTCTAACAAGGTCACTCCTAATAGGGTGGTTAAAGTTTCTAATAGGGTCACACCTAATAGTGTGTTTTGTAGTGTTTAATTAGGTAGACTCCTAAGAGGGCTCACTTCAAAAGAGTGAAAAAAGTAACTAGTCGCAATTGGTAGTTTTTCCAAATTGATTTTCTACATTAAATATTTGTGTCACTTGTGTTCATGATATTTCTTTTATGTGTATTAAACTATGGTTAATTAAACTTAATCACACTAAAAGATTTGAATGCTCAATAGTTACCAAGTTAGAATGATTACCAAGTTACAACATTTTCTAGTGGTAACCAAGTGCCTATATTTTTGGCAAGATACAATAGAAAACCATTTATGTTTTGATTTGTATTGACATCTAAGGGATCTAGGATTTGTTTTTGTGTGTAAGAATTTTCTTAAGGTAGTAATTCAATGCCAAGATTGAGAAGCTTAATAGACATCACAAGAGAGGCAAACAGTGATGAAATGAGAATCTCAATAATGATCAAAATGATAATGGATATCAGATGATTACATCATAGAAGTTCCTATATATAAAGGCAACTAGGATGACTAGGATTTAGCAAAGAGATAATCATAACAACTAAGCACATGTCCACTAAGAGTGAATTATCCTCCATTATGCATTAATGCAAGTGCAATAATGAGAGGATAAGAATACAAAGGTGTATCTTGTCAAAAAATGTAGTAGACAACATGTGCTCAATTAGAGTGCAAATAACTACATTGTCTACATGATAACTAATGGAGGGGCATCTGACAATTGGAAATTTTTTGAAGCTTCTAGATTATAAATCATTATTATTCATTGTAATATGGCTTAGTAAGCCATTTTTGTGTCTTAAATGATGTAATAAGGCTAGTGTTAGTAGGTTAAATGTCATGAACTTTAGAATGTAGTTTGGTTAATGTCTAGAGCTTACATAAATAGGTCATGAAGAACCAAAAAAGGAGTTAGCATAAGTTAGTTGGTTATGGGAAGTTATCAAATAGTTATATGGATTAGTTTTCAGGTTGTCTTCTTTATGAAAATCTTTATATCTATAAAACCTAATAAAACTGTGTGGAGTAGGATAGTGGGGAGTCGAGTAGAATGGAGGGGAAAGAGAAATCTATGTAGTCAATGTAATACAAAGAATGAATCAATGACATTTTGTAGCTATGTTCAATTTTATCTTTGACTATTTGGATTTAAGCATGTTATGTATTGTATTGGAAGCCTCTATTATTTACAATTGGTTCAATTATTCAAATTTATTAATTTTTCCATTAGTGAGATCATGAATTTCTTTTTCAAGTATAATTGGTTATACAGTGAGTTATGTTTGATTGTTTGAGATTTGTTTGGAGTTATCAGTGCATAGAGTTTTGATTAGGCTCATTCAACCTTTTGCTCTGCACTCTGAATTATATTGGTGTCATAGCTTGAAGATCTTGAGTGTGTGGGGGTATCAGAGCAGAGAAAAATATCTGGGAAGAAGATCTAGGATTTGGTAGGTAGAAGGTCCCTTGTTGATGCTTGGAGTAGAACTATCCTCTGAGAGTGTTCCAAGGTGGTGGCTAGATATCTAACGAACTCTAGATTGGTTTGAAAAGATGGTTTTGACAAGGAGTGAAAGATAAATGATTAATGTATTGAAGAAGTACTTATATGGAAATAAAAATGAGAGAGAAAGAAAGAAAGAAATAGAATGGATGAGACAAGAGGAGTTGAGAAGCCTAAGAAGAGTTTTTGAAGAACAAGAAGAAAGTTACAAGAATCTTAGAAGAAAGTTAGATAAGAGTATTTCAAAGTTGGAGAGGGTAGTATTACTTTTGGAGCAAGAAGTGGATGAAGATGAAACTATTGATGAAGACAAGGATCATGAAGTGGTACACATTCCATTGGAAGGGCATGGACAATAGATGAATGCTGGTGTAGAGAGTGAGAGTGAGAGTGAACAACAGGAGGTTGTTGCTAAACCTTGTGAGGAAAAGGTTCTTGCAGATGAAGGAGAGTTAGTGATAGGTGTGGTAGAAGAAATGATTTTCCTGGATGATGGAGATGTTGACAAAAATGATCACGAAGGAAAAGATTGGTTGCAAAAATTAGATACTAAAGAGGAGACTATGATCATCATTTATAATCTAGAAGCTTCAAAAAATTTCTAATTGTGAAATACCCCTACATCAACAACTCATGTGAATATGCAAACTCCTAGGTATCTACATGACGAATCATATGATAATGCATTAACCTAAGTAAACTGAGTAGAGTGTAATTAGTAAATACTTAATTACACAAACATCCCCTCTTAAGTCCAAATTAGGGAAATGCACTTAAGATCATAGAAGCTAGATGATAATGTAAGATGGGCCCTAGCTACTAGGCCATGTTAGGTGCCCATACAAAATGCAAAAATAATATGAAAACTCTCATAAAGAAGAGAAAGAGAGAAAACCTCATGGGGAAAAACCTCTATCAATGTAGAATGATCATCAGTGATAGTTGCTCCAAAATGAATTTAGAAGCTGATCCAAGGCTCTTGAAAAATTTTCCTCCCCTTAGGAAGAAATGATTTCATAATTACATATGAGATTCTTTGCTAGTGTGTAGAAAGAATCCTCAAGATAAATGGTGTCTCTAAAAACTACTCAATTGTCCCTATGTTGATACTGACAATCACCCCTTCCAACACTATTGAAAAGAACAAGTGCATATCTAGCAAGGATGTATGTAGAACATATCCCAAAGAACCAATTGTCTCCTCAAATGATAAAGAGACCTCATGTAACTACTGTACACAAGGATCCATAATCATATCAACCTTGAAAGACTAATCATGTAGAGAATGGACAAGAGGGTCAAAGTGTTCCCTCACAATAATTGAAGAAGGATATTCTTCATCAAGGAAAAGATGTATATCAACAATAATATCTCCCAAATCTGCTATGTAGGACTCCACAAGCATACCTAAAATATCTGTCAAGTAGTCATCCCTTGATGTTGGAACTTAAAGACAAGGTTTACCCACTAAACTGAATTACATGGACCTATCACTATAGAAATATATACATGTGGAATTTGCTAATGTTGTAACCTCATCTTGCATCTATCTGAAGGATTTCCCACAAGTGAGCCTATTGAAGCAGTATCACTATTGCCACTATCAGTTTCCACAATGTATGAAGTATGGAGACGATTAGAGAATAAGCTTGGTGAAATTTCCTCAAAGTGAACATTCCTCTCTATGAATATCTCATGAGTCTCAGGATCCATAAGTCTACATGCCTTAACACTTTCTTCATATCCAATGAACGTACAAGGCCTTGGTGTTGGTGCCTTGCATTCCCTTGAAGATATGTGTGAGCATGTTGGACAACCAAAAACTCTTAAGTGTTTCACAACTAGTTTTCTTCCATACGATGCCTCAAAAGTAGTCATTCCATCCAAGACATTATGAGGAGACCTATTAAGGATGTGATTGGCACTACTTATAGCTTCTATGTCAAGTGATGGATCAAGAGAATTAGCTTGAATTGTACAACTTTTCGTTGACTTAAGAGTTCTAATCCTCATTGTTTCATCACTTTTCTTTTGTAGACTAAATGCTACAATATTTTGAAGATCAATACCCTTAAGTTCACAAAAATATCTAAGTCTTGATTTCACATATCTACTTTCATTTTCCATACAAGGAACCTTGATGATTTTACTTGATTTCTTCACAACATAACTCTTGAAGGCTAGAATCTTGTCAAACACTTTATTCTTGTGGTCAAGAAAGTAGACCCATGTGTAGTGTGAAAGTCATCAATGACAATGAGGACATACTGACCCTTACTAACTAATGTCATTGAAAAATGGCCTACTAGATCAATGTGAACCAACTCCAAAACTATTTGTTGGTGTTTTTCAACTATTAAGCAACAAAATAGTTAATAAAAGGATAATAAATATTACAATAACCTAAGGATCAACTACTTCCTATAAATAGTTACTTGTTCTTCATATTTGGACCCAACTTCAACAAAATCATAAAATACTTTCTACTCTTTAGGCTTTGCAAAACCAAGGCAAGTGCACCTAAGGGATGAAAGATTTTCAAACTACTATTTTATACATAATTTACTCATTCCATAACACTTTATAATAATACACATCCCTTATAGCAGATTTGGTCTCAATTCTTCTTAGATCTACAAATAATTTTGTGCAATAGCAGCTAAGTAAGACTTATAAATAAAATGGAAACAAGTGTTTACCAAATTTAATATTCTTCAAACGGTAAAGTAAAATTGACTTTTATTTTAAGCTTGATGCTTATTCATGATTTCTTCTTAGATCTACAAATAATTTTGGGCAATAATAGCTAAGTAAGATTCTAAAATTAAATGCAAACAAGTATTGATGAACTTTGATATTCTTCAAACAATAAAGTAAAATTGATTTTGATTTTAAGCTCGATTCTTTTTCATGATTTCTTCATCTATAGTTTGAATTAATAGATAAATGCCTCATCCATTGGGATTCATAGTCTATTCAATTTCTAGACCTAATTGACTGCATTACATTCAGTATTATCAACAACTTTCACTGAAAATCATTCTTACACACATCCTTTCTATCACCATAGAAACCCTATCAACTTCATTGAAGCATTTACTTAATTTATTGAATTAAAGGTGATGGTGAAATGGCATACAAATTAATTAAATTTCATTCAATTGAACAAGCTTTTCTCATACAACTTCAAAATAACTAGGTAATGAAAATGGACACAAGATTTAACAAGAACTTATATGGGAACAATTCATCTTTGTATTATTTTTCTTTGAAAATTGTATACAATTGAAAAAAAACTTAGAATGAGTCAAGAAAGGACCCTAAGATCCTATAACATTAATGTATTCTTAGATACTAGCAGAGAAAATACATCAGAAAGTTTTCATCAAAAAATTGGACTAGCCAATACTTACTATTACCAAAATTTGTAAATGGTTCAGACCTTTTCTCTATTCCTAGAATCTCACTTATATAGGGCAAGATGCAACAAGCTTCAGGCATAGAGAACTAGCAAATGTCCTTTAGAAAAAAAGTTATTTACATTTCTTACTATCATAATCGACAAAAAATTGTGCAATAGAATTTTTGTACATCATAACGTTCTTTTTGGTGGGCCTATTTTCTGTTACACTTTCAAATGCTATAAATTTCATGATTGGCTCTTTTACCATTCTGACTCCTTGGAATTTTTCACCATTAGGTTTCCTAATGATGTGTTTGGATTTGATTCATGTAAATTCACTTCAACTCGATGATCTCCTCTTGCATCATCATGTACTTTTAAAACAATAGTTATGTCTATGTTTTCTTCTTCCATTTCACCACTGTGGGCTTCTATGCTCACAACTACAATTGATTGCTCACCTTTTTCTTCTTCTCCTTTTGCTGATGTGTTTATAATTTAAACTTCATCGTGTTCCATTTCCTCCTCATCATCAGTTTCAACATCTTCTAAATCCTTTGTGTCAACTAATTCTGCCATCCCCTTGTCAAAAAGTGTGTCATCTAGCTAATCACATTGTAGAATATCATGTTGTTTCTTTCTAACGTATTTTGTAATTTTGAAATTTTCACTAAAATCTTGCCTTAAAGAATCAAAAAATAATTGCATTTTTACAACTTCCTCAGTTGTGGTTGCCCACCATGCATTTCATTTTTCATTGAAAACTTCATTCATTCAAAGACACAATAAATCATCTAGTTCCTGGGTCCATTCCTCCTTATTTTCCTATTTATCTTTTCAATCTATATCATGTGGGAATAATCTAAAATCAACACTCTTATATTTATCCAAATAATTGACAATTCTTCTTTGTAACTCCACTCTTTTATCATCAAACTCTAAGAGATCATTGGCAATATCATAATTTTTTTCTATATGCTAATAAGATAAATTGGTGACAAAAAAACATCAAAGATTAACCTCTTTATTTCCCTTACTCCACTTGCTGAAAATTGGCCTCAAGGCTTTATCATTTGTCTTTATGTCATCCCACACACTTTTTTTTCTTTTTCTAATTGCTCATAAAATTAGGGCCAATAAATCTTATTAACCAAAACTATCAGAGCTTTCCTTAGCTTATCCTCATATTGTACATCTAGTTCCACATGTAGTGCCCATACTTTGTTTTTTTCTTCTTAAAATTTTACTATAGTATAGTATTGTGGCCTTTAAGGTGTATCTAGAATCTCAATGAGAGGAGTGGATTTAAAAAGCATCACTAGTAGGTGAGGATAAGTGATTCTTATCCTCATGGATCATCCTAGCATTTTATTTTCTAGTTTAATCCTCTTTTTAACTTCTCTATCATATGTAGCAAAATTTTCTCATATTTGTCTTGTAATTCAACTCTTTCTTTTTCTTCTCTTTAAGCTATGGCTAAAGTAAAGCTACTTGTTCCAACACCTAGATGTCCAGCTTATACACTAGTAGTATCCTCAAATATTTTCACAATTAGGTTTCCTATTAAAGTAGCATCATTAGGATGGAAAGAGCTAGTCCTAGATCCTTTCCTTAATAACCAAATGACTAATGCAACATTATCTTCACTAAATTTGACACCTTTCATTTCCTTCTTCTCGATATCCTCTACACTCAATTTATCTATAACAAAGTTAAAAACCATGACAACTACAATATCTCAAGTGGGTAATAGTAATACTCCAGATGCTTTTATCATTTCTCTCCCCTCCTTAGGGGTCATGTTCTTGAATTCTTGGATCATTTCTTCTTTGATCTAATTCTATGTATCTACCTCTTCCATCTTTGGATGCTTTGTTCTTAGTTTGTTGCATCTTTGTTAAAACATTCCCATGTTTGTTCTCCAAGAAAATGGATAGAAGGCTTTCGATTTAACAAAATCATCATCATATATAAACTCATGGCAAGCCTATTCCATCACATGATCTATTTCCCTTCCTCTGTAATCTACCATAGTCAATAAAAGGCTTGGCATTGGAGGTTCTTGAGGATTTCCCTCTTCTAACTTTCCTCGAGTGATGAATACCCCCCTTGGGATCTCAATTACTCCATTTGATCCCTAGTGATTTTTTTATCTCCAAGTTGTAATGGGGATAGAGTAGGTGAATATTCCTCAATGTGAGGTATTTGTTCCTTTATTATTTTCTCCCTCTTGGGCAAGGGCTCATCAAGTCCTTCTTCAAGAACAACACTGGTTGAACCCATTACACATTTCCCTTTATCTATAATGGCTCTTTTATTTTGGATCACATTATAGACAAGTCTATTCGAGAAGACCAACTACCCTGTTCCTACTATAGGAGTGTATGATAATATCCTCATGACCTGACTACCTTTTTTCTAGAAATGAGTTGATAGAAAAAGAAGTTTATTTTCATTCATGAGCTCCATGATTTGAGGAAAAGTAGTCATGAGTTTATTCGATCTGTCTGCCTCTATTTTTGAATCACCTAGACACTTGTAATCTTTATCAAAACAATGAACAAATTCAAAAACTCTAGAATAAAATATCCATTTTTATTTCTTGATCTCTTTCTCTTGCAATCAAAACTTTTTCCTTATTATATCCTCAGGGAAGTAAGGTTGATTTTTTTTGGAACCAAATTTAGCCATTAGCCTAAATATATCAAAAAATCCCCTAGAATCACAAAAATTGGGTAAGATGGAACCATCTTGTACTAGTCTAGAAATTTATATAAGAACAACCAATAACCCTTGTAATTATGAAATGGTGGGCTATAGTACAAGTGGGGAAAATTGAACCTCTATTTGTTCTCATCAAAGATGCTTCCTCTATTCCTTCTATTTGCCACAACATCTCAGATATTCCCACCTTTAGAGGTACTCGACAGGGAAATACATGATGAGAGCCTTGGAAACAATAAACACTAAAAAATATTAAGATAGGGTATGGTATGGTATCAACCCAATTATTTGACACTTTCAAATTAGAAGGATTATCCATAGGTCTAATAAAATCTAACAATGCCTTGGCAATTTTTGGGATTGCCCCTTACTAAGTGGCTTCTCAATCTAGAGGCAAAATATTGATCAAACCTAACAAAACTAGCCTTTTTTATATCCCCAATCATGTCTGCAATCCATAACTACACTGGCAGAGCCTCCCCTTCATGCTCTCTATTTAGAACCATTTCTTATTCAATATATGTAACTCCTTTAAAAGGAGCATGCACATCAATAATGAATAGTGGCCAAAAGCCTTTTCTACCTTGCTCTTGGAAATTCCAACTAACCCTATATGGATGTCTTCTGCTATATAGGATGCAAAACCAAAAACAATATCCACAACAAAAGATTAAATATGAGCCATCATATACATAAATTTTACATGCATAAAACTGTGTTCATCCTTGCTAAATACCCTACATAGAGTCATATATATTTTTAATGCCCTAGAGGTGAAAATTTCCTTCTTAAATAGCTCTTTTGAAGATGTTGTAACCAATGGAAAATTATCTATTGAGGCCAAATGTTCACTCAGTGCACCTTGCCTGAGGTTATCTTTCTTAGATAGGTATTATTTTTCTAGTCCTTATAAGTCAATGGTTACATGATAATCTTAAAATGGTTCTAGATCAAAAACCTTTAAAATTTGTTTAGCACTTATACTTATCAGGCACTCCCCATCTAATCTTCTCACTATGTTGGTTGCAGGGTCATAGTTTTGGGCAATGGCCATGAGTAGGTTTTCATCCATGAATACACTAGGGACCACTAGTATTCCCAAATCAAAATTCCAATTGTTTCCACCAAGGAGATAGCCCTATTTTGGTAGTAATAGCATCTCTAATCCAATTCCCTCTATCATATAGACCATCTTCAATCTTGAGTCTAGGGTTTATAGAAATTAACTTTTTCATTTGGACATACTCATTTGTAGACTTAGGAAATAATTCAAGAAAATCATCATGTATATTTTTACTTGCATAATCTACTTGTCATAAGAAAATCTTCTCTGGAGGCATGTTCACTACTAAGATAGAATAATAGATTTCTTCACTATCTAATGGATTTGAATACTTACTTGGCTAAATGATTCACTTTCACTACAATTCTGTGACACACTGTGAATATTGGAAATTCTTTCACACTCTAATCATGCCAAGAACAATTCTTCAATGGCTCCAAGTACTCTAAAAGTCTATAACTTGTTTGCATAGAGAAGAAATGGCCAAATCTTTGCAATATACTCTATTTCTAGTTCACATAGGGAGCTTTCAATCTTCATAAATGTATCATAATGAGAAATAGGGTGGCATCACCTTCTATTTTTAAAACACACTATCAATTCCAAAAAATCTAACGATCCAGGAAAAAAATCATAAATGACTCACCTTTCACTTGCCAAGTTAATAGTCAACCCAATCTAATTTCTCCATGTAAGCCTTTCTCTCTACTATTGGCAACTAGTTTTGGACCTATTGGGGCTCATGAACACGTGTTGCACTCTCACTATGTCACTATGCATAAACATTGAGAAACTTTTGCATGTGACATAGTGACCATCATTGATGCACTTCTAAGTGGATGATGAGGATTTTTTGATTACTTTAGTTAAATTGTGGTGGGTCCTTATGTTTTCCCTTTGGTTTCCATTTTTCATTCACTAAAGATCAAGAAACTTCTTATAACGTCTTTTCTCCCACCATCGATGCATTTTTTATTTGATGGCTCCAACTAACATGTTTCTTTCCTCTAATTTTGAATTTGCATAGCATGTGACATGACATAATTTTGACATGTTGGAAAGACAATTATAACATTTAACCTTTTGGCACTACTTTTTATGTTTTGGTTCAACCATTTCTTGTTTTCATGGAAAGGAACTATGTTGTTACTGGTAAAAATCATGAGTTTTCTTGTTGCGACATAGTGATCATTGTATTCTTTAAAGGAATCTAGCAATATGAAATTTCCATGTTCTCATTTCTGCTATTGTATTTACTGCTTTAGACACTCCATAATGATCAAACAACTTGATGATGAAAATCTTTACAACACCCATCTTACATGTGAATCCCACCATTTTTTTACTTTTATGGGAATGCACTATGTCATTACTAGAAAAAATCATGAGTTTTCTAGTTGCAACATAGCAACCAATTGTGCTAGAAAATCTTATTTTTTATAGACAAAATCCTGGCACCATATCCACTTTTAAGCCTATCATGTTTCACTTTTGGGGTTGGTCACCATGTCACTACCAACAAACACCTTGAGTTTTCTAGTTGTTACATAGTGACAATTATTGATCTTGGAAGATTCAATGGCATGGGCAATTTACCTTTGAAACCATGTTTAAGAACTAACTGGGTCCCACTCCATTGCCATGTCACATGTATTAAAACCATGCAAACTATTATAAAAACTTGGTGCCTACCATAGATTTCAAAGAGATCTAACAGTGTGGAATTTTAAGGGAACTATCGAGCCAAAAAAAAATTTCTTAAAAAGGCTTCTGAAATATATATATTATCTCAAAATAATTTTCCCACTCGATTTAAAAGGTGAGAATATATATGACGTAAAAGGCTCACTTAGGGCACAAATATTTCTTTAATTAGGATTTCTCCTAGGGTTAACCAATTTTGACAAAATTAAACCCTAATTTATTCATAAAAGCTAGGAATTCATAGAAAAAAATGGTCATCAAGACACAAGGTAAAAACATGAACAACAATGGCTCTATTTGGGGATAATGAATATGAAAAATTCATATGAGGGCTTAGAATCCTTGGGAGAAGCAAACCACAAACTTGACCCAAAAACTTTCTTGACAACTACTAAGAGAGTGACAATGCCAAAAAAGAAATGCAAAAGAACTATACAAAAGACACAAAGGATTTATAAAATTTACAAAAACCATAAAACTACTATTCATGGAAGAAACAAGTATTTTAGAAAAAATATCTCTTTAAGAACTATCCATGAACTAGCAGTTCAAGAATGTTTCCTAATAGATCCTTTAGAATATAAGAGTCTTCTCCACATGTGGCTTCAATTAGATAAGGGCCTAACCATATAGGATCAAATTTACAATGTTTTCTCTTATGCTCAATTCTAGCATTCAACATTAGGACTAAATCCTCAATATCAAACTTTTTTCTTATTGTTCTTCTATCATAGAGTGCTTTGACTTGCAACTGTACTTTCTAGTTTCTGAGAGATGCTTCTTTCCTAGTGTTAATCAACCCTACTAACTCATCCAACCTTTCTTTCATATCATCAATAATGTCCTCATCATACATTTGAATGCAATTGTATAGACCTATTAAATTTTTCTGAGGCATCCTTGCCTAGATTCCATATACAATGTCAAAATGTGCTACACCTATGGCTTTTTTCATAGTCACCCTATCAGCCCATATTGCTAACTACAATTTAAAATTCTAGGCCTTCTTGTTATCATCCAAGGTTCATTTTATCACTTTTAACAAGATTTTATTTGTGGATTTATCCTATCCATTTCCTTGTGGATGATAAGGAGAAGATGATGATCTTGTTTTTCCATATTCATCACAAAACTTTATAAATTCTTCAGATCTAGAAGACATTGCATTATCTATCATGATATTTTGGGGGCATCTAAATCTTGATATTATGTTATTCAGGAGAAAATTATTCACAACCTTACTAGTGGCATTCCTTATTGGAACAACCTCTACCCACTTTGTAAAATAGTCTGTAGCTACCAAAATCCATGAGTAACTAGTGCTAGACTTAAGAGAGATCTCACCTATAAAATCCATCCCCCACTTTTAGAATTGTTCTTGGATCTCAAGTTGTGTTAATGGAGTATTCCCTAAAAAATTTAGTTTACCTACAAATCTTTAGCAGGCATCACACTTTCTAACCAATACCTAAGCATCTCTAAAAAGGGAAGGCCACTAGAATCTAGCTCTCATTACTTTGTGCACAGTGGTTTTGGCCATATAATGTCCTCCATAGACTCCACCATGCATTTTAGTCAATATCTCTTTTGATTTCTCTTGATCAACACATTTCAGTAGCACACCCTCAAAATTTCTCCACCATAAGGCATTCCTAACCATGATGTATCGATGGCTTGCAATTTTGTACTTCTCTTCTCTTTATCAGTCAAATGGGAAGGAGCCTCCATATGTTGTAAAAAATGTATAACATTAGTATACCATTCAGAGTGATCCATATCACATAAATTTGACCTTAGGTCATCTACTACTATATTTATACAATTAGCATCTAAGTTGGACTAAGCCATA
Organism: Cupressus sempervirens; assembly: GCA_028749045.1. Taxonomy (NCBI): domain Eukaryota; kingdom Viridiplantae; phylum Streptophyta; class Pinopsida; order Cupressales; family Cupressaceae; genus Cupressus; species Cupressus sempervirens. The sequence goes on from CM053790.1 coordinate 96,436,358, forward strand.
AGCTTAGCTAGCCCTTGAACTCTGACCAATTTTGTGATCTAAATTTCAATGTTAAACTACTGGTTCCTATTGATCAACTTGCATCTTCTTCTTAAGACCTCCTGCTAAGAGAATATATCTTTAACAATTGCACTAGGTACAAATGCAATGATAGTTGCACTACCAAATAACATCTAAAGGCCTTTTAAAAATTTACCAAGGCATAAGCTTTTTTCTCATTTATTTTATATTTTAGTTTAGCAGGCTACAAGGATTTGCTAAAGAATTCAATAGGCTTCTCATACCCCTCCTCATTATTATGTAATAAAACTATAGCTATGGTATGAAAGGATGCAAAAGAAAATATGTGCATGGGATTTGTGTAATCTGAGTTATTAAGGATTGGAGCATTCTTGATGACTATTTTGATGTCCTGGAAAGCTTGTGAAGGTTCACAATCCCAATTAATAGTAGCTCCTCTCTTAAGTATTTTAGAAATAGGCTTACTAATTTCTGAAAAATTTGTAAGAAGCCTCCTCAAAAAATTAACTTTCCCAAAATATGATTGTATTCCCTTCGAATTCTTTGGCTTAGGGACCTTGTCAATAGTATTCACTCTTTTAGGATCTATTTTCACACCATCCTTTAACACTATATGTCCTAGTAATCTATCTTCTATCACCCCAAATGTAGACTTTTTCTAATTCAAAGATACTCCATACTCTAAGGCTTTGATGAAAATCTTCTCTAAATGTCTGCAATGGTCCTCAAACCTCTTGGAGTATGTTGTGAGGTCATCTTGGTATACTACCATAAACTTGTTAATATAATCATGGAAAGCTACATCCATAGCCCTTTGAAAGGTTGCACCTACATTAATCAACCCAAATGGCATTATCACATTCACATAGGTACCCCATGGAGTTGTAAAATTTGTCATAAACTATTCATTCTCCTTCACAAGTACTTGATTATACCCTAAGAATCCATCCATCATGGACATCAACCTAGAATCAATTGCCTATTGTAGCATAGCCTCAATATTTTGAAACTCATAATTATCCTCTAGACAAGCAATATTCAGGCTTCTGAAGTCTACACATAGTCTTATGTCTCCATTCTTTTTTCTAACAGGCACCAAATTTGAAAGCCAAGTAGAATGCCTAATTGGTTTGATTATCCATTCATCCCTTAGCTTCATTAGCTCTTCTTGCATTTTGGGTGCTAAGGTAGGATTTACTGGTCTCTACTTCTACCTATAAGGTTTTACATTCTCTTTTAGTGGTATAACATGTTAGAAAAGGTGTTCTCTATAGGCCTTGAGGTCCTCATATGACCATGCAAAGACATGTCTATATATTCTCAACAAGTCAACAAGGGGCTTTTTGATTCTAGTAGATAGGTTTTGATGAATATAAACTTACTTGGGAGCTTTAGTAGTATCAAGATTTATTTCTTCTAGCTCTTGGGGTTTATGGTCTTTAATTATGGGCTTTAACTTATCTTTGTTGTCAATCATGTTCTCCAAAACCACCAACCCTTTGGGTACTTTATTAGTATTCAATTGTATGATCTTTTGACAAAAAATTGTTTCCTTACCATATTTGGTTTCAATCAAGGCACTAAAATCTAATTCTTGACCATGATATTTGTCTTCACTTAGCATAGAATTTGAAATATCTTTATCATTCTCAAAGACTTTCCAATGCTCCATGTTATCAGGTATTGAAGGCTAATTACGAATGTTAATCTATGAAATTCCTACAAATGACACATTGTTGGGCTTGATAGCTACATTTTTCAATAGGTCAGCCATTTTATTTCAACTTCTATCCCTCTAAGAAATAGCAAACACATCAAAAAGTTCAATTTGATCCCATACAACATTTCTATACTATTTCAATCTTTTGTTCTTAGAGGCATACATTTCATTTATTTGTAAAATAGCCAATTTAGAATCACCTATCACGTGCAACTTCTTGATTCCATGGGGGGTTGCAACTTTCAATCCTAATAGAAGAGCCTCATACTCTACTATATTGTTGGTGTATGAAAAATTTAAGGTGGAGTATCTAAAACTATTCTTCTGAGGGGAAACAAAAGCTACTCATACCCTTGAACCTTCTTTAGAGCTACCCCATCAAAAGACATGGTCCATAGAATTTGTGAATCCATACGACATTCAACCTCATATGTAATGATAGCAGGAAGTTTTTCAACCTCTTGAATAATCATGTTTTCCCTGAATGCATTCACACCAATGTCTAAGAAACATGTGGAATCCTTATCAATTGTTTCCCCAAAAAAGTGATTGACCCTCAATTCTCTATCTATCTTAACAACCTTATATTCTATGTGAAAAGTTTCATAGGATAAGTAACATTGTAGGCTACCTACCATAGTAGCACTTCATTTTCTAGAGAGAAACATAGCATAATGTGGAGGAATATCAACTACAAGAACTGACATTTTCAAATCTACCTCAAGGTATGTAGCTAGCTTGAATGGTAAGGCATTGATGGTTCCTATGACATTCACCTCCCTAGCATCCATCCCTCTACATCTTCCTTTCTTAGTATCTACTTTCAAAAATAAAGCTTCCATAACTTTGAAGGGCATGATGGTATTAGAGGCTCTTGATTCTATCATGCAATTTTTTAAGATTTTTCCTTTTATGATCAGACTAAGAAAAAATGGTTCATTATCTTCCATATAAGCTACTAATGAATCATCCAAAAAAAAATTAAGGATTTTAGATATAATACCATTATCTTTAGTTATCACTGAGGTTTTTTGAATGACATTTTGCTCAGCAACATTACTATCACTTCCTATCCCACCCAACCATGACAATGCTTTACTCTTATACTCTTCAATTCTAAAAAAATTAGACAAAGGTACCTTGATATTTATTTGTGACAACATAGATATCATATCGATAGGTTTAGATATAGTGGGATTTACAAGCATAACTAGAGCAGAAGTCTTTAGAACAATAGACACTATCATTGGTTTAGCAATATCTAATCCCGATTTCTTCTCTTGTATAATTTCCTTTACTATCTCACTTTCTTGGAATTGAACATTCTTTTTGGGTTCCCACTTCTTGGTCTTGCTATCTTTAGCTTTATATACCTCTACATTAGTTTTATTGTTTTCATCCTTCATTTTATGTGTAATATCATTTATAAAGATGCCAGAATGTTTTCCAGCATCATTATTAACTAAGCATCATTGTTAACTATATAATTGCTATGAACTTGAGAGAGCATCTCTATAGTAATCCTATCAATCTCTTTCTTAGAAGGCATTCTCAAGTTTATATGGCCAACATTAGTAGATGTAGCACATACCTTATCTTCATCATAACCTTTGTCATCTTAGAAAACTTGTTCATGGTGTAACTAGTAGGCAACTCTCTAATTTGCAATGTCACTTTAAGGTTCTTCCAAATCAGAATCTACACAGTCATCACACATGCTCACCATATTGTAGCTTACATCATCATGGCTTTTTTCTTCTTCTTCTTCCTCCTCGTTTTTTGCATTTTTATCTAAAAAGGAAAAAAGAGAAACTCCACAATAATCTAAAGAGTGAGGTGATTGGCATATGATGCACCATGGTACATCATCATTCATATTAACAAAGTTTCTTTGCAAAGGACCTAAGGTACCCTTATCTTTCACATTTGATTCTAGTTAAGAATTGGTTTACCATCTTTCCATTTAGTGGTATAGGGGTAATTCTACATCTTGAGTTGTCTATTGAAATGGTTGTTATTTATTGGGGCCTTCTCACCAACATTAGGTATCTATGTATTGAAATTTGTTGGTTTTATCTTTATCAAAAGATCTAACTCTTGACATATTGTGGCCTCCTTAGGCTTCTTTCCAATAGGAGTCTTATCAACCTCTTTCTTTTTGTTCTTGGGGTTGAACAAATTTGGATCATCTCTCCTTCCAAGCTTACCAAATGCCTTCCTATTATTTTCAATTTTTACTATAATCTTATAAGCATCCCTCAAAGTCTTAGTATCTTTATCCCTTAACTGATAAGCCATCTTGCTATCAAAAGCATTAAAATATGTTATAAGGTAGATATCCTCATTCAATTTGATAACTTGGAACAATTTGTACATTCCCTTTTGAAACCTTACACTGAAATCAAATATAGATTCATTAGGGTTCTTCTTAATGTTATTGAAATCATTCAACATAAATACAACATTAGTATTATCTCCATATTGTTCTTTAAACAATTTTTCTAAATCACTCCATGAACTAATGCTATCATATGATAGTCTTCTAAACCAATCCTTTGCATCCTCAATCAATGAATGAAAAAATGATTTCATTACTACATCCTCATGTTCAACTTCAAAATCATTTAGCATGTCTATGTTTATTCTCAAATGCTCTTCACCAATAACAACATTATTTCCAAAGAATTTGACAACTTTATCTATCAGGTCAAAAGATATACAATGTAGAGAAGTAGGGATCCCTAAGAATGAAATTTATCTATATTTTTCTGGGTATAGGGGCTTCTTCTAAAAACAAAAAATATTTGAGGTGCATGCAATATTAGCCTAATTATGAAGAACATTTTGAGACTGTTCAGATTGAACACAAGGGATCTGAGGGTTAATAGTAGATGATGAAGTAGGGGTAGACTATGACATGGTCTGGTTAGAAATTACTAGTCCACAAGCAAGTACAAAAGTTGGCGATTGGGTGGAAATATTTGGACATGAGGCTAAGGTAGAATTGGACTTGATAAACTGAAGCTTTCTTCTAGTTTCTGCCACCTGAGCTTCATTCTCAACCTTTTCAAGATCTTTGGAAAGATCTTCCTTTTCTTTGTTGGCCTTTTCCAAGTCTAGATCTAATGTTGAAATGGGAGGATTTATAGCCTTACTTGACATAACTTGAGGCCCAATTATTTGGATTCATATAGCCTTGCCTTTCCCTTTATTTGTGTTCTTGGTAGTAGGTTCTACATGATCTATTTGGATAAGCTTTTAAGGTTGAACCTAAGATATGATAGGTTCTTTCCTTTGGATTAGAAGAGGATTTCATTGAAAATAGGAGCTTTCATGGCTGCGAGCAAGTAAAATAGAGTAGATGATTTCACCAGATGGTGGAAATATTTTTAGTCTACCTAGTGAGAGTAGCATTTTGAAGCTCCAAGTAGTGGTATTATTGAGAAGAGTTCTAAAACTTTTACAATTGGAGGCCATGGTTATATACCTCAAAAGAGAAAAAATATTAGAAATGTAAAAAATAGGAATAAGATCGATAAGTTGAATGTAACTATGAGTTTGACAAGGCCATCAAGTGATGATCACATTGTTGCTTTGCAATAAATAACATTACTGGGGATTCAAAACATGGAGGAATTTTTCCCACTCTAGTCTCAAGCATAAGAGGATACACATGGAATAAAATAGTTCTCAATAAAATGCATGGGAGATTGTGCTTAGGTTTTAATTCTCTTGAGAATTGTCGCATCATTATACAGTGGGAGGCATCCTAGTGAAGGCAAACTCATTGAAAGGAACAAAGCAAAGTGGTTGAATTGTTGTTTGACATCTGTGTGGAAATTTTCCTTGTTCCTAATGTCTAATGAAGTTTGTTACTTCCTCTATAAAGAATTAAAAAAGCATCCATCTCCATCAGAGGGATTCTTTTGTTTGTTTATGGGTTGGTAAAAGGCATTCACTAATTTTGGATCTTTGTAAACTAATGCTCTATCTTATTTTAGGATTTCTTGTGCAGTCCAAATTGGTTATGATAATGAACAAAGTTGCATTTTATATGTGTGGGGAAGAAAATAAAGATCAATCCCATGATGAGATAAATATCATTCTTGACTAAGAATAGAACCCATATCTCCCAAGCCTGAAAACACTATTTTTGTCACGCATGAAGTCACTTTGAGATTGCACAGGCTAGTAGTGGAGAATGTGCTTGACGTGAGTTTACAAAGGGAATTAAGGTGGAGAAGTCTAGTCAATCAGAAAGGAAGAAGTCATTGTGAAGAGGTAGGGGAGCCCACAACCTACATGAAATCCCAAGCCAAATGGGGAGCTATCCATGTTTGACAATGAGACAAAATCACATGTTCTAAATAGAAGGTTACATTTTTCTTTGATAAACAAGCTAGACCCTTAGTCCCACATTCATGGTGTAGTGAGTAAATTGGGTATTTTAATACACTTACACACCATAAGGTTAATGTCTTAAGGACATGCCCTTTTTGGAAGTCATAGCTTGCATGGTTGACCTTGTGGCTAGGTGGAAGTAAGGTCAAAGCAATTTTGACTTGAGAGCTTGCTAGAAAAGGGTGAAGATTTTGGTTGCTGCCATGTCACAACTAGAAAATGGGAAGGTTTTGTTGGTAATGACATGGTAACCTCCCAAAAAAATTAAAATCCGATGAGGAGTTGTGAGGCCATTAGCAAGGCTTAAGCAAATCAAAATCTTACATGTGGTGCTAATTGAATGGTTGAGGGAGATATAAGGAGATTTTTTAAGAAAATAATGAATATCTTATTTCGGTTTTTTCTAAAATTTGAAAATTTATTTTTAAATTTGATTTTCTATAGTTTAGACTATAGAAATTTTTATAATTTGTGAATTCAGATCCTTTTAACTATTCATTTCATAGAAGGAGCCTAATTTTCAAATGGCTACTGGAGGGGCAATTTTTGCTTGAAATATGGACTCCAATATATAATTGGATTTGGGAGGAGATGAATTTTTTTAATATGAGGTTATAATTTGCAATGATGTTCATTAGTTTAGTCTATAAGAAGCTTTCTATTTTCTACGGCATTCTCAGCAAAATGGGCAAAATTCACCATTGAGCATTAAAATTGGTTGGGGGGTAGATATTGAAGTTTGTTGAAACCCGAATGTGGATAAAATGATTCTAAAGAGTTTATATTTCCTATAGAGGTCATTAAACTAATTTTTTTCCTTTGCCTTGATCTCAGATCTAGCATCACAATCAGTTACTCTTTTCAATCATTATGGAGATATTTTCAAGGCATTCTCAAGTAGCATTGATAATATCTGATGTGTAGTTAGAGAGAGAGTAGAAAGATGTTGTGAATTTATAGATAGAGGTTCTCCAAGTGGAAACATATTAGATATAGAATAGATATGGGAATTCATCCTCTTCTATATCTTTTTGCCTCTCACTCATTGAAGGGGTTCTAGTTTTGAAGAAATTTCTTACTGTTCTGATACCAAGGTTGTTGTTGGGTTTACTTCCTATTTAATTGAGCAAAGCTCTAGCTATGAAGGCCACACATCCACTCTAATGTAGATTTTATTTCATTTTATATCTTGTTTCTCTAAGATAAATGGGAATTGATGATAGATCATTTGACATATCTTGAGTTTCATTTAGTATTACCAGTTTAATGTATTTGGTCTTTCCAAGGATAAATACAAAAGGGAATTTACAATGAATTATCTATGTTCTCTTATTCTATCTCCAAATCCTTCATAGGCTATTAATTTTTTGATTAGATGAATAAGGTTCATTGAATCTAAGGTAGCTTAGATGAGTTATGTATCAAATCTATTGTTGCTTTTTGTTGGTGTAAATAGGTATTTACTATTTACACTTTACTTAAGTTTACTTAGGTTAGTGCATTATTTTATTATTTTGCATTATTTTAGTATTTCTCTTTATGAGACACTTAGGAGTTTGTGCATCTTCTACAGTTGTCATGTAGACAACATAGAAGTATGCAACTCTAATTTAGTACATGCCGTCTACAACACTGATGTGCGTGTTTCACCTTTGTAGGCTTATCCTCTCACCATCGCAATTACTTTCATGCATAATGGAGGATAACCCATATCTGGTGGACATGTGCCTGGTTGTTGGACTTATCATTACGCTGATTTCAAGGCATTCTAGATGCATCTTAGAGGCCTTTATATTGAGGCACTCCTAGTGTACTTGTACATAGAATTGAATACTATACAGTTATTCTGATCATACTCTGGTCTAATTTGTGCTTGTGTTTTGAGTTCCTTGGTCTTGGGTAAATTTTTCCCTAAGGTAGATTCTTACATGGTATTAGAGCTGAGGGAGATACTCGTCACATAGCCATTGGAGACCTTATTGCTTCATCTCTTTAAGGGACCCAATTCAGATCAGGAGCATCAGCTGCAATTTGGAGCATCTAGAGCTAAAGCGGACCTCGCCATTACGTCCGAAGCAGCGATTTGGTGAAGATTGACTATAAATTTTCCTATTTTATGCCATAGTCAACCAGGAGGAAATTTTTTTTTGCAAATCAGAACCCAAAGGCCCAATTTGCAAGTATGGGTATGGTCATATATCGATCTGATTAATTCATTTTTTGAATCAATTTAATTCTGTGATTCTGCTATTTTTCTTTGTACTTTTCAAAAATATTTTTTCAAAATTATTTTTTGCCCATTCGGGCATACAGAGGAAAAATATTGTTATTTTTGGAAATGTTTTGTCAAAATTATTTTTTGCCCATTCGAGCGTACAGAGCAAAAACATATTTTTTAGTGCGCAAGCTTGGAGCCTGCACACTGCATATTCTGCAAGGAATATTCTCTTTCATTTTTGCAGGGATTACGAGCGTCTTACACAGTTCCCGCAAATCAAATTCTGGCAAAGAGACACAGTGAACAGGGATTAACCAACAGATTAAATTTTGGCTAGAGCAATTTCAATATCGGCATTTCACATTGTGGCAACCTTGCTGACATTCACTTCATTTAACAGCCAACTTGTGATGAAGCCTTTTTAAAGGCTGCTATCTATCCCTCCGCGGCTGATGTGGGACTAATGTCCATTGACAGGAATTAATTTTGGCACTTGCTATGTCAAGCACCCAGCGCAGGGCAAAAATCTAGCATAACCTCCAGCGACCTCTACTATTATAGCCTTTGACACATGGTGGTCACTGATTCAACCACATAGACCTGCAACCTACACATGTCACCCTCCACACGGTGCTTCCAATGAGAAGCTATAGACCCTCGTCTGCACCAGCTACGCATAAACTACCACATCTACGACTGACTCAGCTAAGACATGTCACCTACCAAATAGCTGCATAGTCAGTAAGACACTAGTTTTTTAGTAAAATTTTGTACCGTGACACATCATTGGTCATACAAGCTAGCATCGTCTTAGGCTAAGATTTTGCTAACGTCATCAATCTATGATGCTAAAATTAATGGTCGTCTAACCATCATCCAAGGGCATTTTTCAATTGCTACGATGATCATTTGGACGTCAAATTTAACATAATGATTTCCCTTGTTGACCCCCTTTCATATGCAATTTTGATTTTGGAGCTTGACTTCAAATAGCCATAACTTGGTAATATGGACTCCAAATCAGGTGCAATTTTTTTTTATTTTGGCTAAAATTTCTTGAATTTTTTAGTGGTATAGTTTGTTTCTAGTTTTGGTGCTTGGATTGGTTAGAAATCATAGATTTTGTCAACTGTACCTATCTAATCCTACTTTTTGCAATTTCAAATGCATTTTACGGGGTCATCTAGACTCCTTTTCAGGTTCTGATTTTTTTGAAAGTGTATTTTTTTGTCTAGTTTTTAGATCTGCAATCAGATTGTAGTCTGATTTGGACAAAATTATCACTTTTAAAGATAGGTCTTGTTTTGCATTGTAATGCTTCACAATTGATGTAATTTTGAGCTACATTGTAATAGTCCAAATTTGTACTCTATATAGAGGTTGTAATTAGCAAAATCAGAAAGTCCACTTAGTCCATTTTGACAAGTGGTCCATTGTAAATGCACTATATATAAAGTAAAAAAATTATTTATTTGGGGGTGGATTTTTTGATTGAGTGAAAAGGGGGGTTGTGTACTATGTATTGTGTCTCCTTTATCTTGTGTTATTGATTTATGGGTTCTTTTTCAAAGTTAACTCAACATAATTATTCATCTTGGAAAGAAAGCATTAAAGAGCCATTGGTAGAAAAAGGTTTATGGCGTTATGTCGTTGGTGTAGCCAAGAAAACTCATGCTAATGCTGATGAAGCTCATAAAGAAGATTGGGAATCTAAACAAGAGATGACCTTAGGAGCCTTGTTGAAAAATATCTCTGATCCTATCAAATTTCACATTAGGAAGCTTATAGATCCAATAGATGTTTGGAATAAACTAGAAGCTTTGTATGGGAAAGTAGATGAAGACATGGCTTACACAATAGAGGATAAACTTCTCAAGTTGGATCCTATAAATTTTGACACAGTTAAAGATTATCTTACCCAAGTAGAAATTTTTAGGACACAACTGAATGATTGTGGTGAACCCATTAAAGATGGAAAGATGATCAAACATATCATGACTCATCTTCCACCTGAATATGCTCCTTTTATTTCTAGCTTTAATACACACAAATTAACAATGGGTAGTGCCTATGTTAAGGCTTCATTCGAGAAATTCTTAGAAATGTTGATCCTTGAACATGATAATCTAGTGGGTATGGGAATTCTCAAGTCTTCCAAAACTAAAGCTTTGGTAGCAAATGAAGGTAATTCAAGTGGCAAAAACTCAAACAAAAAGCAAAAGCAATGGAAGGCTAAGCCACAAGATGATACACAACAGTCCTCCTCAAAAAAACAATCTTCCACAAGTCAATCTTCTTCCACTCAACATTCATCTTCACAACAAGGAAAGTCTTCTTCCAAGAACAATAAAAAGGGGAACAATTCCAACAAGAAGGAGAAGAAAACATGTTCCTATTGTAAGAGGAATGGACATGAAGAACATGAGTGCAAAGATAAGAAGATTGATGAATTGGTAATCATTATGAGGAAACAAAAAATTGATGTTCCTAATACATACAAAGACAAGGGTTCTTCAACCACTTCAAAGGGCAAGGGCCAAGCTTTAGTTGCAAGTACAAACAATTCAGAGGAATGGGTTTTAGATTCTGGAGCATGTCATCATATGGGTGCTTCAAGGAAACAATTTTCCTCTTCAAAAACTTCAAATGTACCTTAGATCTATGTGGGCAATGATACTCAAATTAAAGTAGAAGGTAAAGGGAATGTTTAGTTAGAGAATGGCATCTTTAGGGATGTACTTCATGTTCTTAGCCTTAGCACCAACCTTCTCTCCATCTATCCAACACTCACTATGGATGTGGCAACAAAGTCGAGTTCCTCCCTAACATAGTAGTGGTGAAGAATCTCAAAGATAATTCAATGGTGGTGATTCGAAAGGCAAACCATGAGACTACACTTTATTCTTTCTCACATTTTGTGCCTAAGTCCATGTCTCTTGCCTTCTTGACTCATTCAAACACTCAAAGTAAACTATGGCATGAAAGATTTGGACACCTAAATTATCGCTACCTTCAACAATTAAGCAACAAGGACATGGTCATTGGTCTACCTCAAGTCCAATTTTTAGAGGGAGTATGTCTAGGTTATGAAGCAGGTAAACATCCCAAAGAGAAATATGACAAGGGAAGTCTTGGAAGGCAACTGTTGTTCTAGAATTGGTACACAGTGATGTAGATGGCCCCTTTCCAGTACCTTCTTTTGGTAAGGCCCACTATGTTCTCACATTTATTGATGACATTTCAAGGTACACTTGGGTCTTTTTCCTTGGTCATAAAAGTGAATTCTTTGACAACTTTATCACATTCAAAGCTCAAGTTGAGACGAAATTTGGGAAAGCCATCAAGATACTAAGGATAGATAATGGCAGAGAATATGTCAACTCTAGACTTATAGACTATTGCACACATGAGGGGATAGATCTTCAACATTTAGTTGCATACACGCCACAACAAAATGTTGTAGCTGAAAGAAAGAATAGAACCCTTAAGGAAATGACTACTTGCATGCTTCAACACAAGTCTCTCGATCAAGTGTTTTGGGCTGAAGCCATGTGTTGTGCCAACTACATTCAAAATAGAAGTCTGCATAATGCCTTAGATGGTATAACACCTTTTGAGGCATGGTGTGGAAGCAAACCAAGTGTTAAGCACTTTAGATTTTTTGGTTCTCTAGCATGGGCAAGGATACCTCCACAAAAGTGTAAGGCATTAGAAACTTAAAGAAAACCATGCATATTTCTTGGATATCCTGATCATCTCAAGGCATATAAATTAATGGATCCAGAGACTCACGAAATATTTTATGAGAGGAGTGTTTATTTTGAAGAGACATGTCCAAGTTTGGCTTGTTCAACTCCTCCTTCTTCCTCCTATGTGGATAGTGATCATAGTGATGAAAGTGACTCAAAAGATGAAATTACTCCAACCTTGACTCACAGGACACCACCTTCACAGGCTCAACAAATAGTTGATGACATACCTTCATCTTCTTCCACTAAACCTCATTGGGCACAACAAAATCTTGATGTAGCAGGTTCTTTAGTTGGAAATCCTTCAGATACTCAGAGGACTTAGAGGTCACAACACAAGTCATTTCCACATGCATATATAGCCATTGCTTTAGATCCATAGTCTTCTAAGGAAGCATCAAGGAATCCAGAATGGGATACAGCTATGGAGGAAGAATACAATTCATTGATTAAAAATAACACATGGGACTTAGTTCCCCTTCCTAAGGGAAGAAAAGTGGTTCGATGCAAGTGGATATATCAAACCAAATTTGTAGTGGATGGAAGTATTGATAAACATAAGGCTAGAATAGTTGCCAAAGGTTTCTTGCAATTACCAGGTATTGACTATATAGAGACTTATGCACTGGTTGCCAAGATGAACTCCATTTGCTTGACACTAGCAATTGTTGTAGCTCAAGGATGGGTTGTACACTAGATGGATGTTAAGATAGCTCATTTTTGAATGGTGACCTTCATGAGGAAATTTATATGGAGCAGCCACAGGGGTTCATATAGGATTCTACTATGGTTTGCAAATTAAATAAGTCTATTTATGGTTTAAAGCAAGCTCCTCAGGCTTGGTATGGAAAAATGAATTCATTTCTCCTCTCAGTAGGTTTCACAAGATGTCATTCTGATTCAAATGTTTACATTCTTTAGAAGGATGACTCTCACTTGATCTTAGTGCTTTATGTAGATGACTTGATCATTATAGGGAGCACTGCATCCATCATAGCCAGTGTCAAGACCTCTCTTCAGGATAGATTTTCCATGACAGGCTTGGGTTTACTACACTACTTCCTTAGCATTGAGATCATACAGTCTTCAATAGGGATTTCACTTTCAGAGCCCAAGTATGCTCTTGATTTTCTTTCTCGGTTTCACATGAGTGACTATAAACCTACTCCTACTCCCTTCTTATTAGGTGTCAAGCTAGAGGCTAAGTGCACAACTCCACTTGTTGATGCGACATTATACAGATAGTTAGTTGGGAGCCTTATCTACTTGACACATACATGCCTTGATATTGCCTTTGCAGTTGGTATGGTTTCACGTTTTATGTGAGAACCTCATGAGCTTCATTGGAAGGCTACCAAGCACATTTTGCATTATATCAAGGGTACACATACACATGGAATTCATTATACAGCAGGTACAGGGCTTCAGTTGATACACAGATTCAGACTATACAGAAGACTTAGATTCTTGGCAGTCTACTTCAGGGTACACATTTCACCTTGGTTCTGACCCTATTTGTTGGTAAAGTAAGAAGCAGAACAATGTTGCTCTTTTTTCCACAGAGGTTGAGTATCGATGGGCTATCAATGTAGCTATAGAGGCTCTTTCATTACATCATATCTTGGAGGATTTTGGATTCGATCTACCTAAGTCGACAGTTCTTCATTGTGACAATCAAAGTGCCATTGAAATCTCTAAGCATCCAGTTTAGCATCAGTGGACAAAGCACATTGAAGTTCACATGTAGTATATTACAGAGCTTATACATGAGCAGATCATTGGACTTCAGTACTATCCTACAGTAGACCAGGTCATTGATATTTTCACCAAATCCTTCACTGAGGTCAAGTATTCTCATTTATGAGATCTCTTGGGGGTGCAGGATGTTGCAGATAGGGGAGTCCCTTGACTTCTCTCTTCTTCTTCTTTTGGGAGGGATTTTTTCCTCTTATGAGGTCTTTTTCCCTCTCTTTCTCTATTTTACTTATCTCTATTTTTGGAGGAGGGTTTTTCCCATGTGGTTTTCCCTCTTTCTCCACTTTATGAGAGATTGCATTGCATCATTTTAGCATTTCTTTTGTACATGGGTACCTAACATGGCCTAGTAGCTGGGACCCATTATACATTAGTGAGCTTAGGTGCATTCCCCTAAGTTGCACTTAAGGGGGGCTGTTAGTGTAAATAGGTATTTACTATTTACACTTTACTTAAGTTTACTTAGGTTACTGCATTATTTTATTATTTCTCTTTATGAGACACTTAGGAGTTTGTGCATCTTCCACAGTTGTCCTATAGACAACATAGAAGAATGCAACTCTAATTTAGCACATGTTGTCTACAACACTGATGTGTGTGTTTCACCTTTGTAGGCTTATCCTCTCATCATTGCACTTGCTTCCGTGCATAATGGAGGATAACACATATCTACTGGACATGTGCCTGGTTGTTGGACTTATCATGATGCTAATTCTAAGGCATTCTAAATGCATCTTAAAGGCCTTTATATTGAGGCACTCCTAGTGTACTTGTACATAGAATTGAATACTATACAGTTATTCTGATCATACTTTGGTCTAATTTGTGCTTGTATTTTGAGTTTCTTGGTCTTGGATGAATTCTATCCTAAGGAAGATTCTTACAATTTTAATTCAAGGAGTTAAGTAAATGCTTTAATTATTTGATAGGGCTTTTGGGTGTATGGAGGGGATGCTAGTAAGAATGGAATTTGGTGACTTCAGTTGATAAACTTAATTTTAAGGCAATCAAGTTTAGTCATCTGTAGTGACTCTATGTTGCAATGGATAAGGTAATAAAAACTAAATTAGTTGCAAGTTGATATGAAGGTCATTTGCGCAAATATTTTAATCTAATCAATTCAATTATTTCATGTTTTCTAGTGGGCTAAAAGGAATTAACCCTCACTTAGCTTATGGGTTCATAGGTTATGATTTGTAGCTATTTCATTCCTATGTTATTGCATAAGTATCAAAAGACCTAAGAGTTTCACCTATTGTTAATAGGTTCAAATTATATGATTAATTGCACTAGTACCATATATTAGAACATCAAGGTTAACCCACCTAGGTTTTTGCACAGCCTGAAGTGAAGAAGGAGTTGTGCCTTATAGTTGGCTCAAGATTGGTAGTCAAGTGCATTGATCATAGGAACTTGTTAGGCTTAGTTGTATTTGTCTAGCTTCTTGGTTATTTATAAAATTTCTAAATTAGGAACCAACACATTGAACATGTAGTTCATACTTAGCACAAATCTCTACTTGATCCAATCAAATGGTTGTTCAAATGATGTTGATCAGGTTCTACAATGGATCAGACATGGAGGATTTTTTAATTGGAATGCATAGTTGGGAGGATGCAGAACAATCATCTTTCAATGGAAATGGACCAAAGGAAAATGATGAATGTGTAATGATTACAAATCCTATGTTGATCAAAACATCAGATGCTACTCAAATTGAAGATGAGAATCTATGTTGATGGGGCATGATTGGCAATAAAGAATCAATGTTTACAATTTGCATAGGTCCACTCATCCCAATGGAAATATGTTGATGACATTCGGTGTGAATGTCTATAGATCAGGTGATGCCAAAATGGACGTCAGAGCTAAAGTGCAACTTTTCTTGGTGATGGCACTATAGATCAGGTTGAATTGGTGATCAATGCATTCAAATGTGGTCTTCAAATAAATGGTGTTCTTTACATGATGGTGCTTGATATAGATCATTGAATGCCAAATTTTCCAACTATGGTGGTCAAGGTCTGGTCATGCGTGGAAGTCATCCAAAGATGGAAATCCCTTAGTGTGCCAATGATGCTTAATATACAAAAGATCACAGATTAGATGAGGGGATGCTATCTAGATGCAAAGATCCTTTTGCAGGGCACTAATTATCTTAGAAATGAGGTTTAGGAGTGTGATAATGCCCATTGTTAGATGGGTTACCATACCACAATGAGAAACCTTGTCATGAAAAAGGGACTTGTAATCCTCCAAATTGGCAAATTTGGCTTCCAAGTTCAATTTGAAAAAAAAATTGCCTCAGATTTGACTTTTGCCCAATATAGTAAAACTTTTAGTCAAAATTTATGGAAATGGCTAATCAAACAAAATGATGAGGTTAGATCTTGCTTAAGATGCTCCCAATAACTATAGATATCTTGGATATAAATCATGACCCTTCAAGAAATGAGACAAAATGAAGCTCTCTGATGGCTATGCAATGAAGCTCCTATGGCTTTGATACCATGTAAGAATTTGGTATAGCTCTAATACCATGTAAGAATTTTCCTAAGGCAATAATTCAATGCCAAGATAAAGAAGCATAGTAGATAGCACAAGTGAGACAAATAGTGACCAAATGAGAATCTCAATAATGATCAAAATGATAATATATATTAAATGATTACATCATATAAGTGTCTATATATAAAGGCAACTAGGATGACTAGGAGTCAGTAAAGAGATAATCATAACAACTAAACACATGTCAACCAAGAGTGGATTATCTTGCATTGTGTATGAATGTTTGTTCAAAAATGAGAGGATACGAATACAAAGGTATATCTCATAAAGAGAATTAGTAGACAACATGTTCTTAGTTTGGGTGCAACCAACTATGTTCTCTACATGATAACTCATGTGAATATGAAAACTCCCAAGTGTCTACATGAAAACTCATATGCTAACGCATTAACCTAAGTAAACTTAGTAAAGTTTAATTAGTAAATACTTAATTACACCAAAATTATGGTAACTAATACACCCCTCCCCTCTTGGTTCCTTCACTTATATTTCCAACAATTGGTATTCGATCTTTTGGTGCTTACAAAGAAGTTCCAAGGAACTAAGTGAAATTTTAGGGATGCCTCATAGAAGAGAGATTCCAAAATTTAATAGAGATAACTTTGTAGCATGGAAAAATTTGATGAGGTTACACTTGGAAACTGTTAGTGATTCAAGATTTAAGTATCTTGACAATGAATACAAAGCTCCTACTGAAACATTAGCAGTTGAAGAGATTGCTGAAAAGAAAAATCATACCATCATGATGATTGATATTGCTTTTGATCTTAACTATGTTGAATTTTATGAGGTCAAAGGTTGTGCTACTACTCATGAAATGTGGATAAAACTTAAGGATATCTATGGAGGTGATAAGAATATGGAGAACCAAGGCATAAAGTCTTAGAGGCTAGTTTGATCAAATGAAGATGAGAGGGGACAAAAAAATTGGAAAATATGTTGAGAAAATTAAAGCTAGTTTGCGTGCAATCAAAGCATCTAGTGGAGATATTGATTAGTTAACAATTGTAAGAAAGGTACTCAAAACATTTTTTCCTATCTATGAAATTAGAGTTTCTACTATTTAAGAGATGATATTTGATTCAAACAATAAGATAACTCTTGATGATATAGTGGGAAGTTTGAAAAATTTTGAATTAGATAGCGATGATAACTATGTCCCTAGTTACAATAACATTGAGTTTGCATTCAAAGAAAAGCTTTCACTTGAGAAGAAAGGTGGAAAATCAAAAGTTAAACAATCAAAAAGTGGAGGAAAGAAATAAAGTTTTGACAGAGAAGTTGAAGTTGTTGAAGCCCTACTTTTAAGGAAATATTCTGAAGGCAAAGGAAAGTGCAAAGGTAAGATTCCTCTAATCTATTTTTCATGTAAAGAGGTTCATCCCTTTGATACAAGATGTCCTAAAAAAGAAAAAAAGGATGAAAAGAAAACTAGTGAGTTAAAAGACAAGAAGGAATTTAAGAGTTGCAAGGACTTCAAAAAAAAAGGTAAGAAATCTTGTTTTATGGCTAAAGATTCTGATAGTAGTGATAATGATGAAATGGTCTATATAGCTATAAAAGATGAATCAAATGATGAGTTAGATACGATGGTATTTATTTCTCATAAAAATGATTCATGGATTTTTGATAGTGGTTTTTATCATCATATGACTAGTGACAAATCAAAGTTTGAACATATGGAACATTATGAAGGTGGAAATGTTAGATTTGGAAATAATGAACCTTGTTGCATAGAAGGTAAAGGTTATATTTCACTAACAAATGAACTTAGATTTGACAATTCCTATTGGGTTGAAGGATTAAAGCATAATCTACTGAGTGTGGCACAATTGAATAACATTGGTTTCAAGGTAGAATTAATGAATGGGAAGGCTAGGCTACTAGATGGAAAAGGAGATCTAGTTTGGTTTGGTAATCAAACTAATGGTAATCTATTCTACCTAGATCTTAGTGAAAGTTCATATTTTATTACTCAAGTAGAAGACAGTTGGTTATGGCATGAAATGTTGTGTCATGTGAACTTTGACAATCTAATCAAGATAAGAAAAAATAGAAGAGTAAGAGGCATTCCTAGTTTGAAGAAACCTAATAGGGGTCTATGCAAGAATTGTCAAATTGGAAAGATGGGAAAGACTAGTTTCAAAATAAAGAACTATCATTCAGAAGATGTTTTGGAGTTGGTTCATACAACCCTTTGTGCACCTGTTGGAATAGAAAGTTATAATAGAGATAATAATTCTATTTTATTTGTTGATGACTATTCCAAAATGATGATTGTTATGTACTTGTTATGTACAGAATAGATAGAAAGGAATAAGACTTGTACTCTTATTCATAGACCCAAGGATGAAAATGTGATTGGTACAAAGTGGCTTTTCATAAATAAGATGAATGAAAATGGAGAAGTATCAAGAAACAAAGAAATATTAGTTTGTAAAGGTTAGTCTCAAGAAGAAGGTATTGACTATGGTGAAACTTTTTCTCCTATTACAAGATTAGAAGGTGTTAGGACTTTACTAGCATCTGTAGCATATAGAGCTTTCAAATTTTATCAAATGGATGTAGAATCTACATTCTTGAACAAGAAGTTTATATAGAATATCTGAAAGGTTTTGTTGATCCTAGCAAAAATGATACGGTTTGTAAATTGAATAAAGCATTATCTAGCATCAAGCAAGCTCCGAGAGCTTGGTATGAAAGACTTCATAACTACTTGATAAAGATTGGTTTTCAAAGAACAAATGATAACGTCAGCTATATATCAAAGAAGGACTAAATAAGAAAATTATGTTTGCAAAAATCTTTGCGATAAAACATGTTTTACTAGAAATGATGGCTTGTGCAAAAGAGTTTTAGAAGAAATGAGTTCATAATTTGAGACTTCCATGTTTGGAGAGATAAAAAAATTTGTTAGATTACAAATTCAATAGAATAAAGATGGTATCTACATTACTTAGTCTACATATATCAAAGAGATTCTAAAGAAATTTGGAATAGAGTGTTGGTGTTTTTAACTATTGAAAAACAAAATGCTCAATACAAAAGTAATAATACTCATGTAACCTAAGGATTATCCATTTCCTATTAACAATTACATGTGCAAACCACTTGTATCCAACTTCAACAAAACCAAGGATGGTTTTCTAATCTATAGGCTCTGTAGAAACAAGGTGGGTATACCTAGGGGATGATTCAAATTGAATGTTGTTGTATGAAAATTTTATTAGTTTCATTATGATTCTCATCTTCTATCTTTAGAAACATACACACGTTATCCATTCCTTGGCATTCTAGATGATATGCATCCCTTATAAGCAGATTTGGTCACAATTTCTCTCTGATTTGCAAGTATTTTCAGCAATAGTGGCTAACTAATGCTAAAATATTCCATTCAAACAAGTGTTGACCAACTTGGAAAATATTGAAGAATAGTAAAATAAAGTTGATTTTGATTTTAGACTTGATGCTTATTCATGATCTACCTATATACATACTGAATTAATTTGATCAGTGCCTATTCCATTGAAATTTAGAGTGTACTCCAATTTATAGATTTGATTTGTTGCATTACAACAAATATTATCAGCAATTTTTACTAGAACTCATTCTTATAGACATCCCTTCTATTACCATAACAATCCCATCAAATTCACTAAAGCCTTTACTTAATTCATTGAATTAATAAAAATAATGAATTGAAATACAACCTAAGTGAATTGCATTCAATTGGACAAGCTTTACTCACACAATATCAGAATCACCATGTAATAACAAAGGAGACAAAATTCAACAAAACTAGATATGGGGACAGCTCAATTTTGTATTAATTTTCATAGAAAATTGTATATAATTGTAGTAAAACTTAGAATGACTCTAAAAAGACATAAGGATCACATGATATCAATGTATTCTTAGAAAATTTATAGAGAAGATACATCATTAAATTTGCTACAATAACTGGACCAAAATATTCTTAGTGTCAAACTAGAATTGCACTAGAAATTGGACCCTTCCATAGTCCTAGAATCTCACTTATATAGTGTGAGATGCAACAACCTTTAGGTGTAGAGAACTAACAGGTGTCCTTATACCGAGATATTTACATTTTTCTCAACATGAAAAGACAAAAAATTATGTAACAAAAAGGTAATACATCATAATATTCTTTTAGTAGGCCCCTCTTCTATTACATCTTCGAATGCTAAAAATCCCATGATTGGCCTTTATTCACTTTGAGTCCTTGGTATATGTATCTATAAAACTTGCTAGTGATGTGTTAAGCCATGATTCTTGTAGCTTCACCTCTACTCTAGCATTTCCACTCATATCATCATGTACTACCAAGGTGATAGTTACATTTGGTTTCATTTTTGCCATGTAATCCAACTGATCCACTATCTCTTTAACATGAGATGACTACCTTTCTTTGCCTTCTTCTTTCCTAGGTGTTGATGGAAGTGAGTCAATGATCTGTAGTTCATCTTTATGTGTTTCATCATCATCACTTTCTGCTTATTCTAATTGTTCATCAAAAGCAATATCTTTCATCCACTTGTCATAAAGTGTGTCATCTCGCCAATCAAATTGCATAATATCTTGTAGCTTCTTGATAACATATTCAAATTCACAATTAATGTCAACAAAATCTTATTTCAAAGAATCAAAGAATATTTGGGTTTTCAATATTTCTTCTATTGTGGTGGCCCACCATGCATGTCCTATTTCATTGATGATTTTATTCATTCCTAGACAGAATAAATCATCTAATTCCTTAGCCCATTTATTATTTTTCTTTCATTTATTGTTCTTATCTAGAGAATGAGGGAATAAATCAAATATTTGGCTCTTGTATTTATGCAAGTAGCTCACTATTTTTCTTTGTAGATAAACTCTTTTATTATCAAATTTTGGAAGGTCATTAACAATATCATAAGTTTTTTCAATTTGACCATCTGAAGACCCTATGACCAAGTAGCACAAACATGCCATTTCTTTCCTCCTCTTTACTCACTTATTCACAATAGGCTTCAAAGTCTCATCATTGGCTTTCATTTCATCCCATATGTTTATTTTTATTGCTAGTTGATTAAAGAATAATGGCCATTCAATTTTATCTCCTAAATAAATAAGAGTTTTTCTCAATTTATCTTAATACTATACATTAAGCTCTACATGTAATGCCCACAATTTTCTCTTTTCTTCTTCAAAGTCTTTTGTTGTGTAATACTTTGGCCTTTGTGGGGTATCTAGTATCTCTATGAGAGGAGTGGATTTAAAAGGTTCCAAAAGACTCTCATACTTACTCTATAGTTCAAACATTGTCTTTTCTTCCTTTTCTATAGTGTAAAGAACAAACTAAGATGTTCCAACACCTGTGTACGTTGCTTTCACATGGGAGGTATCTACTACTCTTCTTACAATGATGTTTCCCTTTAATCCTAAGTTATCTGGTTGTGATGAAACAACCCTCAATCCTTTCCTTAATGACCATGTAACCAGAGCAGCCTAGTCCTCACTAAAAGTAGTACCTATGAATTCCTTATTGCTTGGATCTTATAAGTCCAATTTATTTGAAATAGAATTAAAAATCAAAGCATCAACCATATCCCAATTGGGTAATAATAATTTTTTTTTTCTTTTACCATTTGTCTCCCCTCTTCAGGAGTTATACTTTGGAATTCTTGCATCATCTATTCTTTTATCTAATTTTGCAAGGCTAACTCCTCTAGCTCTAGATGCTTTGTTCTTAGCTTATTACATCTTTCTTCAAATTTTCTCATGTAGGTTCTCAATGCAAACTAGTAGAAGGCTCTAGATTTGACAAAAATATCATCTGACAAGAATTTTTGTCTAGCTTGTTCAATGATAGGGTCTAATTCCCTTCCCTTAAAATTTTCTACACTCATCTATTTTAGCTTGAGTAACAAAAACTCATCCTTGGGATCCCAGTTGTTCAATTTTCTCCCCAGTAAGTTGTTCCACTTCAATCCTTAGAGGGTCTGTGAAGGTGAATATTCCTCAATGTGAGAATCATGTTCTCTTATTATTTTTTGCCTCCTAGGGGAGGGCTCAGGAGGTCTCTCTTCCCAGATAGCACTAGTGTATCCAATTACTTGTTTTCCTTTGTCCATAGTGGTCTTCTTATTCTAAATGATAGTATACCCTGGCTTCTTTTGGATACTCAATTGACCTGCCCTTATATTGGGAGTGAGTTCCAATTTCCTCATTACCTCCTTGGCCTTATCTAGGAAAGAATTAATAAGAATTTTCTTCTTCTCATTCATGGTTTCCATTGTTTCAGGAAAAGTGAGCATGAGCTTATTTATTCTATCTAACTCTGTAATGGCAATACCTAGAGGACTATACTTTTTATCAAAATAATGAATAAAATCCGAAACCCTTGAGAACACTCTCCATTTTTCTTTCTTAGTATCATGTTCTTGCAAGGAGTACTCATTTCTTATTACATCTTCAAAAAAAAAAAATTCATTTTCAATTTTTCCAAACTTAATTCTATTTCTAAAGGCTAAGTTATAAAATTCCTCAATGTCACAAAAATGAGGATGAGAAACAACCATCTTATATTGATCTAATATCTTGTGTAGAGAAATTCAACCCTCTTTGGCGATTACTAGTTGATGGACTATAGTGCAAGTGAGGAATATTGACCATCTTTATCTTTTTAACAAATAAGTTTCCTCTAATCCTTCTAGCTATCAAAAAATTTCAACTACTCCTACCTTTAATAGCACTTGGTAGGGCAATACATGGGGAGTACCTTTGAAACCATAAACCCTAAAGATAGTTGTGACTGAATATGGGATGATTTCCCCCCAATTATGTGAAACTTTCAAACTAATTTGATTGTTCAGGGTTCTAATAAGACTTTCCAATGAGTTGGGTACTCTGGGATTGTCACTTAATAATGGGAACCTCAACCTTGAGGCAAAGTACCTATCAAACCTGACAAAGCTAGCATTTTTTGCATCCTATGTCATATCTGCACTCCATAAGTTGACTGGTAGTGCTTCTCCATCTTGTTCTTTGTTCAACTTAATTTCTTTACCAAAATATGTCACTCCTTTAAACAAAAACATGTGGATCAACAAAGAATAATGGCTAGAAGATATTTCTTCTTTACCCTTTGCGATCCCCACTAGGCCAATATGAATTTCTTCTGCTAAGTAAGAAGCAAAATCAAAATTTATGTCCACACCGAAAGAGGAAATATAAGTAATCATGTATATATAACCCACAAGCATAAACTCCTCTTCATCTTCTACAAAAACTCTATGTAGAGTCTTGTATGCCTCCACAACCCTAGTATTGAAGTATGCCCTCTTGAAGGGTTCCTTGAGGATGTTGTTATTGTTGATAGAGTTCCAATTTTTCCTATAGGTGCCCTCAGTACACCTTGGCTAACTACATCCTTCTTTGACATATATTCCTTTTCTAATTCCTTTAGGTCAATAGGCACATGATAGTCAGTGAGAGGCCCTAAACCAAACACCTGTCAAATTTCCTTTGGGCTGATTGTGATCATAATTTCACCATCAATTCTCCTAACCACTCTAATTGCTTGGTTATAATTCTTTGCAATAGCTTCAAGGAGGTCAAAATCCATAAAAACACTTAGAACTACTAATTTTCCTAAACCAAAATTCCAAATATTGGCATGTGGGGAAAATAAATTTACTTCTGAAAACCATTTGTTCAATAAGACAAGAATAGTTAGAGAAGTGTTAGCATTCCGGACCTAGTTTCCATTATCATATAATCCATCTACAATTTTAAGCTGAGGGTTTAACAAAGTTAATTTTTTAACTTGCATAGTTTCAGTGGTGGACTCAGGGAGCAATTCAAGCAAGACATCATGAATGTTTCTAGCCAAATAATCCTCTTGCCTAGAGAACACCCTATGGAGGTATATTGACTATAGTTTGCTAATCTAAGATTTCTTACAAAGGTTATAGTATATAGGCACTTACTTGATTTTCTTGTTTGCTCTGTGATCCTGCAATGTCTCGTGAATAAAGGGAAACTACTTCACATTGTATTCAAACTCAATATAAACTCTTAGTAATTTCTTCTACTTGAAAAACTTAAAATATTGTTTGCATCAGATGAAAATGGTGAGATCTTCTACAATATACTATATTTTCTGCTCACATGTAAATCTTTCATTCCTCATTAATGAACTAGAAGTGAAACAAAGTGGCATTACCTTCCCTTTTCAAATTTGCACCGTTGATCTTAGAAAATCCTATGATCCAAGAGTGAAAATAGGGATGACTCATCTTCCACTTGACATGCTACAAGTCAAACCAATGAAACTCTCCATTTGTACCTTTTCTTCACTACTGGCATCTCAAACTGGTCCCACTAATCTTTGAGGACACATGTTGTTGAGTCACTACCTCACTATACATAAAGAGTGAGCATGTTTCCATAGTGATGAAGCGATAACCCTTGATCCAAACTTAATTTGAGAGTGAAGAAACTACATTACATACATAGAACTATGATGGGTCCCATAGTCACTATGTTGCATTGGGTAAATAGTACACATCTTCTCATAGCGACATAGTGATGATTGTTGATCTAAACATGATCCAACGAATACAATATGTCATCTAATTTCTGACTTGGGAGTGGGTCCATGTTATTTTTGATGTGGGAATGTCTTGTCTAGCTGGCATGTAATTTGATATTTGAATCCTATCTGTATCACCACATGACTTAGGTCCCACCACATGCACACTTTTAGGCAAGGTACTATGTCGCTATCGGTGAGGCACAAAGATTTTTTGGTCACAACATAGTGACCTCCAATGTCCTTTAAAATTTTAGATGTATACATGCCTCCGGTTGGATGCCACCAACTCCCAAAGGTTGTGTGATTCATGTCTAATTAAGCATATGTCTAGGACCCACCTTCTAGAACTATTGCCACATTATTGTTTTTTGTCAAGGTGCTATGTCACTAATGGTGGAAATATTTCATTTTTCAATCATGACATAGCAACCTCCTTAAGTGTTTAGAGATTCTAGTGCCAAGAAAATTTTTCAGTTCCACCATCATTACCAAAATCAACGCTTCTAACAAGGAAATAAAATCACATGACCAATATTAATGACAAGAATTTTGGTGCTTGTCTATTTTGTAACCTCCTGTCTTCCTCACTTTCTGGAAAGGTGATATGTCATTACAAGTTAGATCCATTATCCTTTTGGTCACAACATAGTGACCTCTAGTGTTCTATTAAAATTTGGTGTCAGAAGGATAGATACCTATCAATCATGATTATCTTAATTAGTACCTATAACTGAACAATAAAATCACACATCCACCATGCCACTTGGGAGCTCTTATGGTAACCAAATTTTTTAATAGCTTTCATCGCCTATATTTTTTGTTAAGGTGCTATGTTGCTAATAGTAGGATGTAAAGATTTTTTGATAGTGACACAGTGACACATCAAAAAATTTGGATTCTGTTGATGTATTTTGTACTTTCTTATTGCTGGTTCCTTTTCTAGTTTTGATAGCCCTGACATGAAACACATGACTAAACACTTCTGAAGCAATGCACTTTTTGGTCATCATGCCTCCATTTCATGACAATGTCACTCAATTTTTTGGTAGTCACTATGTTGCTGTAGTTAAAACACTTACATCTTTCTATAGCGACAAATTAACTATCATAGATCTTATAAGGATCAAATAGTGTGAAACAAAAATGGAAAAGGTATTTGGGGGCATGAAATATTTAAATGGGTCAAGGAATATTTGTACTTTGAAAAGATTCAGGCCCAAATAAAATTTCAAAAAGAACAAAAGACTTAGGGTTTAGCAAGCTTTTCAAAGGTTATTAAAATGCAAGGCCAAAGAATTAAAAACCCTAATTAGGCAAAGAATAAATTCAATTCTAATTTTTAACCAAGGATTTGGAAAATTTTATTTTGTAAAAATTTGACCAACAGTGGCTCTATTTGGGGATGATAGACTATCCTAGTCTATACAAGAATATAGAATCTATGGTTGAGCAGACCACATACCTGACTTTCCTTAGAACTTGACAAAACTGAGAGAGCAACAACAATAGGTAAACTATATATACGAAACTACACAAAGACATAGAATTTACAAATGTACAAAAATACCTTAGACTACTATTCATGGAAGAAACAATTATTTTTTATGAAAAATACCTCTTCAAGAACTGTCCATGAACTGGCAGATTAAGAATGTTGTTTGACAAATCTTTGAGAATATAAGAGTCTTCTCCCTGTGTATTTTCAATCAAATAGGGACCTAACCAAATAGGATCAAATTTACCATGTTTTCCTTTATCCTCAATTTTGGCATTTCGCATGAGGACTAAATCTCCATCTTCAAATTTTTTGCTTACTGACCTTTTTTCATATAATGTCTTAACCTGTAATTGCAACTTTTGATTCTTGAGAGATGCTTCTCTCCTAGCTTTTGCCATTCCTACAAGCACATCCATCCTTTCTTGCATGCAATCAATGATATCCTCATCATACATTTGAATGGAGTTATATAAGCTCATTATGTTATTCTAAGGCATTTTTGCTTGAATTTCATATACCATATCAAATGGGGCTACTTGAATGGCTTTCTTCACAATCACCTTGTCAACCCAAATGGCTAGCTACAACTTGGAATCCCATGCCTTCTTATTATCATCCAAGGTCTTCTTAATGACTTTTAACAAGATTTTATTTGTGGATTCAACTTGTCCATTTCCTTCTAGATGATAAGGAGAGGATTGTGATCCTGTAATTCCATATTTCTCACAAAATTTTATGAATTCCTCAAACCTAAAACACATTGTGTTATATATTACAATTTTCTAAGGACAACCAAATCTAGAAATAATGTTATTCAAAAAGAAATTGTTGATAACTTTACTAGTTGCATTTCTTATAGAGACTACTTCTACCCACTTTTTGAAGTAATCGGTAGAAACTAAATTCTAGGAATAGCCAGTGCTAGATTTAGGAGAGATCTCACCTATGAAATCCATATCCCATTGCTGAAATGGTGCTTGAACACCAATTGACTTTAATGGAGTATTACCTAAGAATTTCAATTTTCTATAAAATCTTTGATAGGCATCAAATTTCATAACCATGATCTGAGCATCCTTAAAAAGAGATGGCCACTAAAATTTTGCTCCCATTACCTTATGTGTGGTGCTCTTGGCCATATAATTCCCTCTAAAAACTTGAGTGTGCATCTAATCTAACACTTCTTTTGATTTTTCTTGGTCAACACATTTTAATAGTATTCTCTCAAAATTTCTCCACCATAAATTGTTCTTAACAATGATATACCTGATGGCTTGTAACTTAGTACTCCTCTTCTCATTCCTAGTCAAATGGGAAGGAGGTTCCATGTGTCATAGATAATGGATAACATTAGCATACCACTCATAGTGATCCATGTCAAATAAATTAGATCTAAGGTCATCAACTACCATATTTATCTTATTTGCATCTTGATTAGATTGAGCCATAAGTTTAGCTAGTTCTTGACCTCTGACTAGTTTTGTTATCTATATTTCAATGTTAAATTATTGGATCTTGCTGCTCAACCTACATTTTCTCCTTCACACTTCTTGTTTAGAAAATATGTCCTTTATAGTAGCACTTGGTACAAAAGAAATGATAATTGCACCTATAAAATAACATCTAAAACCTTAACAACCTTTACTAAAGCATATGCTTGCTTCTCATTTATCTCATATTTTAGTTTGGCATGTTGTAATGATTTGCTAAAGAATGCAATTGGCTATTCATATCCTTCCTCATTCTTCTGCAATAGGACTACCACTATAGTATGGAAAGATGCAAAAGAGAATATGTGCATTGGTTTCATGTAATCTAGAGTTCTAATGACTGGAGAATTCTTTATGGAAATTTTAATATCTTGAAATGCCTATGAAGGTTCACCATCCCAATTAATAGTAGCTCCTTTCTTAAGAAATTTTGAAATAGGTCTGCTAATCTCAGCAAACTTAGTAACAAATCTCCTCAGAAAGTTAACTTTCCCAAAGAAGGATTGCATTCCCTTCACATTCTTAGGCCTAAGTACCTTATCAATAGCTACCACTCTTTCAATATCTATCTTTACTCCATCTTTTGATACTATATGTCCCAATAATTTTTCTTTAGTTAACCCAAATGTACATTTCTCAAGGTTTAGTGACACTACATATTCTAATGCTTTAATAAAAATCTTCTCCAAATGCCTATAGTGGTCTTCAGCCCTTTTGGAATAAGTTATGAGGTCATCTTGGTATACAACTATAAACTTATTGATGTACTCATAGAAGGCTACATCCATAGCCCTTTGAAAAGTGCCACCAACATTAATCTATCCAAAAGGCATTCTCACATATACATAAGTTCCCCAGGAAGTTGTAAATGTTGTCTTAAACTACTCTTATTCTTTCACCAAGACCTAGTTATACCCTGAGAACCCATCCATCATAGACATAAGTTTAGACCTAGTGACTTGCTAAAACATAGCTTCCATGTTTGGCAATCCGTAATTATATTTTAAGGAAGCAATGTTCAAATTTTTTAAATCCACACATCGTCTGATATCTCCATCCTTTTTTTTGACAAGCACAAGATTTGAGACCCAAGTAGAATGTCTAATAGGTTTATTTATCCCTCCATCCCTTAACTTCATCAATTCCTCTTGCATTTTAGGGGCTAGATTGGGATTAAATGGTCTTTATTTCTACCTAAAAGGTTCTACATTATCCTTCAATGGTATGACATGTTGGAAAATATCTTCTCTATGAGCCTTTAGGTCATCATATGACCATGAAAAAACATGTCTATATTTTTTAAGTAGGTCAATTAAAGGCTTTCTAATTTTAGCTGACAAATTCTAATTAATATAAACTTTCTTAGGGGCCTCATTGGTACCTAGATTTACCTCTTCTAGCTCTTGAGGTTTACAATCTTTAGCTCCAAGCCTCAACCTATCTTGATTATCAAATATGTTCTCCAAAATAACCAAACCTTTGGGTAATTTATTAGTCTTTAATTGTATGACCTCTTGACCAAAGATTATTTCCTTCCCATTTATGGTTTCAACCAAATCACTACAGTCCAACTCTTGACCATGGTATTTATCTTCATTTAACAAGAAGCTCACAATGTCTTTGTCACCTTTAAAGACTTGCCAATGTTCAATGTTGTTAGGTATTGATGCAAGCCTATGTTGAACCTCAATCTATGAAATTCTTGTGAATGATACATCTTTTAGTTTAATTGCTATATTTTCTAATAAGTTAGCCATGCTATTTTGACTCCTATCTCTCCATGATATACCAAATGCATCAAAGAATTCAATCTGATCCCGAACAACATTAATATACTTTTTTAATCTTTTATTCTTAGAAGCACATGTTTCCTTTATCTATGAAATAACAAATTTTGAATCACCTATAGCCTACAACTTTTTGATTCCATGGTGGGTAGCAACTTTAAGTCCTAACAGCAAGGCTTTATATTCAACAATGTTGTTAGTGCATGAAAGTTTTAGGATGAAGGAGTATCTAAAAGTGTTCTTCTCAAGAGAAAAAAAAAATAACCCTACCCTTGCACCTTCTTTAGAATTAGCCCTATCAAAGAACATGGTCCATAATATTGGTGAGTCCATACAACATTTAACTTCATATTCAATCATAGCAAGCAACTTCTCAACTTCTTGGATAATTAACTTAGCTCTGAATGCATTCACACCCATGTCTTAAAAAACTCTATCTTTGTCAATCTCTTCCCTAAAAATATGACTGACCCTTGGCTCTCTATTTACCTTAACAACCTTATCTCCTATGTGAAAAATTGCATAGGTTAGGTCAGATTGTAGGCTACCTCCCATAGTGGCACTCCATTTCCTAGAGAGTAACATTGCATAATGTGGAGAAATATCAACTACAAGGATTGAAATGGTCAATTCTACTTCAAGGTATGTAGCTATCTCAAATAGTAAAGCATTAATAATGCCTATAACTAGGACTTCCCTAGTATCCATACCTCTACAGCTACCTTGCTTAGTGTCTACTTTCAACCCTAGGGCTTCTATTACTTTGAAAGGCATGATGGTGTTAGAAGCTCCTGAATCTATCATGCATTTTTTTAGGGTTTTTCCTTTTATAATTAGGCTAAGAAAAAATGGGTCAATATCTTCGATATATACTACTGATGAATCATCTAAAAAAATTTGGGGAATTTGAGATATAATAACACTATCTTCTACCACTACGGGGTTTTGTTGGATGACATCTTGTTTTTCAATGTGGTTATGAGTTTCTATCCCTGCTAACCATGATAAGGCTTTACTTTTATGGCTTTCAATTCTAAACAATTCAGACAAGGGTACTTTAACCATAATTTGTGACAATGTGGATATCATGTCAATAGGATCAAACATAGTGGGTTTCATAGTCATACTTGGAGTAGGGACTTTTTGAATAGCAAGAACTATCATTTGCTTGACAGTGTCAGATCCAAATCCCTTTTCTTGAAAAATTTCTTTTGCTATCTCATTTATTTGGAATTGAACTTTCTTCTTAAGTTCCCACTTCTTGGTTTTAATATCATTAACTTTAACTGTCTCTACATTAGCCTTCTTGTCTTCATCCTTCACCTTATGTGTGATATCCTTGATGAATATACCAGAAGGCTTCTCAATAGTATTATTAACTATCCTGTTTATCAAATTTTAATTACTATGTACTTGGGAGATCATCTCTACAGTGATCTTATCAATTTCCTCTTTAGAGAGTGTTGGTGCTCAATATTGCATTCTCATTTTGAGTGTACATTTGAAATTTTGAGTCAAATCAAGCCCCATATGCGCTCATAAATGCCTATGTACCTGACTATACCTTTGAGCCCCAAGAGGTGTTTAATATTTCTAACACCATGAATTTAGTGCATCTAAGTGTTTCATGAAGTTAAACTGCCATTTTGAGCCATTCTATGAAGTCTTGTTCTGAGCAAATTTCAAATCTGCATGTTACCCTAAGTGTCAAACAATGTCAGGAGGCTATGTTTGTGATTGAATATCTCATACCCAAAAATGTTTCATGATTCGCCAGTTTGGAAGTGTTTGGTGTCCATGCCTAAGAATCTATGTTTCAAACTTTGAGTAGTTTTGAATCCATTTGACTAGGTTTTGAATCCCTCAAAGTTGGTAGTTTATTGTTTTCATGCTTTTGCAAAATATTCAAAATTTTGGGAAGCCCTATTTGATGAGTTACAACCTTGACCCAGTTGACTAAAATATTAAAATTCCTTTTGCATTGCATTATACATGTCAGAGACTTGTTATGTTTCAAGTTTGAGCTTATGAAAAGTCTATTTGATCAGTTTTCAAATGCGATTCCAAATGCAATTTCTATCTTTTTACTGGTGTCAGTAAGTGCAGATTGTTTGGTACCCCTATTTGTGACATCATAACTTGAGATTTGTGATTTCCTAGCTTAAATGGATTGTACCAATATGTTGTTCTCTAAAAATACTTTAAGTGTGCCAATTTTTAAGTCATGACAAATCCATTTGTACACTTTTCTAGGTCAATTCCATTTGCCAAAATCGTTATCTTGTCAATGTTTCCAATTGTAAATACTAAGTAGCCCACTTTGACCGCTCGCCATTTGCGCACGATTATTCATCATGAGCTCAAAATGGAATTTCATACTCTCCTCATGATAGAGAACTAATGTCCCAATTTTCATCCCTCCAAGTGTCAGTTTACCTAGTTATCAAAGCCAAATCTAAACCCAATTTAGTGTTTTCTGACATGTTTTCTTGTAGGTAGTTATAAGAGGTCAACTTTGATAGTGAATATCTCTTGACCCCAATTTTTTCATGAGACGAGATTTGATAGGATGCAAGTATGCATAATAAAGATTCAATTTGCCAATATTAAGAGCCCAATCAGGTGTTTTGGTTAGTTTTTAAGGTAGTCAAAGAACCTCCTAATGCAAAATTGATAGTTTGCAGATAATTGATAAAGTGAGCTTTAACTGATGGTTCAGGGATCAAATTTGATTATAATCAAGTTGAGGTGATAAATAGATTAGTTTTACAATTCAGTCATCTGGAAATGAATTTTTTTTTTAGCTAGGCCCACTTGGGGCCCAACTAATGGTAGCATACTAAATAATATGGAACAGATTGAGTTGGTTTTGAGAAGTCAAAATAATCTTAATAGCTTGGACTATGAAATGTAAAGTTGTGATGTTTCAATGTTCCTATTCATAGCACAATATTTTTAAGATCTTTTGTTTATGGGAACATCAATAAGAGGCTTGCATTTGGAAAGTCTTAAAGAGATGACATTCAAACTTGTTAAGTCTAGCATGGCTTCATCAGCTCCAATTCAAATATCATTGGAAGATTATGGAGTCACTACAATAATGACAAACATAATATCTCACATAAGTCAAAACAGAGCTTCAGGATCATTAGTTGCCATTGATGTTTCCAAATAGAGTGAAGATGGCTTCTCAGTCATGGTATCCCCATGGTTCACATAAAGAATGCAAGTGGTCATTCACTAGAGTTGCATTGCCGATGGCCATAGCAAAGAGGGGATAAATGTTCTAATATGCTTTTATCGATAAAAATGAAAACAATACAATAGGCAAACCATGGCAAGGGAGTTTTTATGAAGATTAGCATAAAGTGTTGTAGAAACTCATGCCATAAGCCACATATGAGATAGGAAGGCAAAAAACTAAATTTGAAAGAGGAGCTTAGCACATTAAAAAGAGGCACCAACTATTAGGCAGACACCAGTGTATCCAAAATAGTAGCTCCATGCTGCTAAAGCAAGATCACACATTTAAAAACAAAGAGAAACCTATGCAAAGCAAGTAAAGCCCAAGCTAATTAAATAGGGATGCCACATGAATGGAAAATGCCCTGTATTAACAAAAAGTATCCATTGGGGGAGCACTAAAAGCTCACACACATTGCAAGGAGCAGTGGCAAAAAACCAAAGGAAACGCACTTAAGAGCAAAGAGAAGACATTTTAAAAGAAGGAAGCAACCCACATAGCAAGCAGTCTATGCTAAAAGAAGATCTAGAGGCATGTAGACATAGAGATACATGAATTAAAAAAGAACCAATGCCAATGCAAGTTAAGGAGCTTCTAGCACATGGAAAGAACACCCATAAAGACAAATTCATGCAAGTGTTGGTAGAGCAGTTAGAGAGTGTACAGATCGATGAAGGCACCTCCACTTCTATGAGTAATGAACAAAGAGAAACACTTCCATGAAATAAATGTTAAAACTAGCATACAAGGGAGCTCCTTCCATGTATAAATTGTAGCTCATGCAGTATGGAGGGAATGCTAGTTAAAGCCCATGGATGTTGAAGAGACAAGCACACAAACAAAGGAAAATCATGCCTTAGTAAGGAGTGTAGGAACAAAGGCTTTTCAAAACCATTTATCCCACATTTCTTATGTGGTATAGTTTTTAAGTCCTCAAATACTCCTACACTCCATTACTATGTTGTTTTAAAGAATAGGTATTTTGGAAGGCCATTGCATGTGTGGTCGATCTTGTGTTGAGTTGGAGGCAAATTGAAAGATATTTTGAATGCCTAAACAGTTTGGGATGACATTAGCAGAATTCAACCAATCACTAGGGGACCAGAAAAGGTTGAAAATCTAGCTAGTCATTATGTTGCTAGCCAAAAAATCCAAGGATTTTAGGCTAGCAACATAGCGAGTTGCTAGAAAAACTTAGAAATCCAACGAATGTCAAATATGCAATGTGGGTCCCACTTGTAGTTGTAGTTACTGAATCAAGTAATGACAAGTGGTGGTCAGTAGAGGTGTACAATGTGACTAAGTGATGATGTGGAGCTTTGAATCAATTACAAGGTACCATGTGGCATGAGTTCCAAGGCAGGCCGTGATGTGGCGAGTGGATATTTTAGATGCACCAGACCATGCCACGTCGTAGATCAGAGGGTTGTCGCTAAGAGGAAGTTTCTCACCCATTAATATAGCGACATAGCGAGTAGAATGTGGCATCTAGATGGCATGATGACAAAGACAAATAAGGTGATGCCATGTGGCACTAGTTGTATAGGTGCAAACCAACTAGAATGTGCCAAATGTGCCACATGTTAAGAATGGTGAAACTAGGTTTGACCTGAATGAAGAATGGTGCAAAAATTTGAGAAAACATAAATATTAATTTTTTTAATTAATTTTCCCTCAAAATCACATGCAATCATCAGACATTTTAAATAATGTCTAAAATTTAATATAGTTTAAACTTTGGAAAAGGTTTAAATTTTTGCATAATAATGTCATGGAGCCATGAACATAGGTATGATTTTCAAAATTCCATAACTAGAGCATTTTTTATCAAAAATTGTCACTCCAATATACCACTGAAACTAGGAAGATCTGAATTCTTTGAATCTGAGGTTGGTTTTAGCATAGGTATTGGCAGCAAAACAGGCAAATTTGATCATTAATCATCAGGGTTTGTTAGAGCGTAGATTTGATGAATTTTTGGAGCCTAAATGTGGTAAAAATAAGCTGGGAAAGATTATATTGCATTCTAAAGGCTGTATTAAACTGATTTTCCACTTTTACCGTGAGTTCAAATTTAGCATCAAAAATTAGTTATGATTGTGAATCAAATATCGAAGATATTTTAGTCTTGTAGAGACCAAATGATGGGATTTGATATGTAGTTGAAGAGAGAGGGTAGAAAGAGGTTTTCTCATCTTCTTGGGAAGGAATTCTGAGTGGACAGATGTCAGATGTATAACAGATCAAAGAATTCACTTCTTGATATATCTTTCTTTCTTTCTTTCTTTGTAGGGTTGAAAAATATTGGAAAGTTTCTCTAGAATGAAGGCATTTAGTAGAACTAGCCTTGGAATTGATGAACCGTGAATGGAAAATCTGGGATGTGTTGGTTCCAGACAATGAAGATTTTTCTTTCACTATGATACCCCCTTCCCATCCCAACAACTTCTCATTCCTGCCATTTTCTCTCTTGTATGGCAGCAATTGCTCATTCTATATTCTGGTTTATTAGGTTCTTTGTGAGTTAATTTCATGCATTTTTATGTATTGGTTCTAGTGTATCAATACAAGGAACAACAAGTGTTTAGTTTCAATTTAAATCATGTCTCCTTTCTCAGTTGAGCTATGATGTTTTATGGTCTTTGAACAAAGAGCCTAGATCATAAGTACAATCCTTTAAGGTTGTATGTTGCTTCATTGTTGCTTTTAATTCAAGAAATTATGTAAATGCTTCATATATTCGACAGGGTTGCAGGTTTATTGAGGAGGATATCAGGTAAGAATGAGATTTAAATTGAACATTGATGTCTTTTTACAAGGTGAATGGATAGATCATATATCTAAATATATGAATAAATATCAGATATCCAAAATGCATGAGGGAGATTCATGAATTTCCCAATGGATCAGGCACTGATCAGCTATAGGATCATTAGTTTTTTGTTTATACTTGGTTTTCATCAACTTTCCCTACCCACATAAAATCAAAATCAAATTCAAATCATCTTTATATTTTATGTTGGAGAGCTATCAAAGTTTAACCCTCACTCAGCTTGTGCATTCCATAGAGTTGTAATTTGCTACTACACTTCTTTTTTATTGCATAAGTCTTTAGGAGATATAAGGGGTTTTTATATACTTAATAGATTTAGAGATATGTTTTTCCACTAGTGCAGTATCAATTTAATCTAAGGTTCACCTGCCTAGGTCTTGTAGAGCCTAAAGTAGAAGAAGGGTCTAGCCTTATAGTTGGCCTGGTGTCTAAAATGGTATGTTGAAAATGGGGGTTATCTACCCCTCGATATTTCATATTCTCATTGGGATAATTGAAAACTATCCAGCATTTTCAAACACCAACAAAGAGCATTCTCAATTTTACATGACTAACCTCAAAAGATGTAGCACATACTTGATCTTCATCATATCCTTCATTGTTTGAGAACACTTGTTGATGATGTAACTAATAAGTAATTTTTTTATTTTTGAGATCACTTCTAGTTTCTTCCAAATCAGAACCCCCACAATCATTTCAAATGCTCACCATATTATAACTTACATCATCATTTCTTTTTTATTCTTCTTCATCCTCATTTTGTGCACTATGATCTGAAGAAAATGACTGAGCAACTAAACAATACTCTAAAGAGTGAGGTGATTGACAAATGATACACCATGGCACATTATCATTCACATTAATAGAACTCCTTTGTAAAGAATTTGGTGTACCCTTATCGTTTACATTCTAGGTTTGGTTAGGGATTGGCTTACCATCCTTCCATTGGGTGGTATAAGGGTAGTTCTACATTATGGGTTATCTATTGAAATTGTTATTTTTCATTGCGGCTTTCTCACCAATGTTTGTTTTATATGTATTAAAAGTAGCGGGATTCATCTTTTTTAGCAAGTCCAACACTTGACCTATTGAGGGTTCTTCAAGCTTTTTTCCTGCAGGAGTTTTATCAACTTCTTTTTTGTTATTATTCTTAGGATTGAATAACTTTGGATCATCTCTCCTACCAAGCTCACTAGATTCTTTCCTATTATTTTCAACATTCACTACAATCTTATAAGCATCCCTCAAATTCTTAGGATCTTTATCCCTTAACTAAGAAGCAATCTTACTGTCAAAAGCATTAAAATAAGTTCCAAGGAAAATAACCTCATTTAACCTCATAACCTAGAACAATTTGTACATACCCTTTTGGAATCTTACATTGAAATCAAATGTAGACTCATTAGGGTTCTTCTTGATGTTACTAAAATCATTCAACATAAATCTAGCATTAGTATTATCTCCATACTATTCTTTGAACAACTTCTCCAAATCACTCCATGAACTAATACTATCAGTAGGTAGTCTTCTAAACCAATCTCTTGCATCTTCAGTCAATGAATGTAAAAATAACTTCATCACCACATCCTCATGTTCAACTTCAAAATCATTTAACATATCTATGAAAATTCTCAAGTGCTCTTCACTAGTAAAAACATTATTTCTTGAGAACTTGACAACTTTATCTCTTAAATCAAAAGAGATAAGGTGTGGAGCACTAGGAATACCTACAAATGACATTTTCTTGTACTTTTCCATGTAGATGGGCTTCTTTTGAAAACTAACAACATTTGAGGTGGTTGGTACATTGGCTTTGGTTGAGAATAACACTCTAAGATTGTTGAGGTTGGATAATAGAGACTTGAGTGCTAATGGTGGATGATGAGGTAGGGGAAAATTGAGGTATTCCCTAACTTGAGATTATTGGCCCACAAGTAGGTAAAAAAGTTGCAACTAGGGTAGACAAATTTGGCCATGAAGCCAATGAAGAATTAGACTTTATGAACTAGATTTTTCTTCTATTTTTTTTTTAGCTTGAGCTTCATTCTCAACCTTCTCAAGTTCTTTTACAAGACCTTCTTTCTCTTTCGTAGCCTTTTCTAGATCTAGATCTAATTTTGACATAGGGGGTTTTACAAATTTACTTGCTACTACTTGAGGCTCATTTATCTAGATCCCTATAGCTTTGCCTTTTCCTTTATCTATCTAGTTGATAGTAGGTTCTACCTATTTATTTTGGATAGGCTTGTACAGTTGAACCTAGGAAATAACAAGCTCTTGTTGTTGTCTTAGGAGTTTTCCTATTCCTAAACTTTAGTTCTTAGACAACCTACATCTCCAAAGACATCAGCATGAAGGATTGAAGTTCTTTCTTCTAACATCTTGTTTTTTTCTTTAAGATGGCCATCCTTCTAAGTAGATTATCTCCTTCCACTATAGCATCTAGGGTGGCTTGCTCTTTTTCAAGATGAATATGCTTAGCTTCTTCCTTAGCAACCCATTTCTTCAACATTCCTATTTCTGATTGTACTTCTTTAGGATCTTTATAAGTGGCTTCTAAATCAGCAAGGTCATCCAAGTCTATAAATTTAGGTTCTATATATGGGACGACTCTAGGATTAAAAGGATCTCCAAATGAACTCCTGAGTCCTAGCCTATGATTCATCTCAACTATTAGATTTTGTCTAGGGGATACATTCCCTACTAGTGACACATCCTTATATTGATATGTTCTTTCATCTAGTAAT
Organism: Cupressus sempervirens; assembly: GCA_028749045.1. Taxonomy (NCBI): domain Eukaryota; kingdom Viridiplantae; phylum Streptophyta; class Pinopsida; order Cupressales; family Cupressaceae; genus Cupressus; species Cupressus sempervirens. The sequence continues at coordinate 96,474,988 of CM053790.1, forward strand.
GGGGTACTAAATATTCCTTCTAAGAGTCTTGTGGTTTCTGATTCATAGCTGAGTGAAGAAGACTCTCTCCCTGCCACTGGTTGATATTGAGAACTAACTGATACACAACCTCTTGGTTTCCAAGTGGGATTTGGGTTTGCCTTTTTCTTATTTAGGTTCTTCCTACCACCTTTAGGAAAATTAGTATACATTGGCACATTGGGATTTGTTGTTGTGTAGGCTATTGTGTTTTTTCTTTTGTCAGCCATATTTACTATTTATCAAATAAAAACTAGATTCAAAACCTTGACTGAGTCACCACACTATTCTAGTGAAAATACAACAATTAGAATTAATCTTGACTTCAAAGAAAAGTCACAAGAAAATATGGAAACATCTAACATATAGATAGACAAATCACTAAGATCATAAGACTACAACCCTTGCTTGATAGATAAGACACTTGGAAGGGCTAAATACGTCAGTGCAGCTCCGTGGCATTTGGTTTTCACTTTCTCTCTTTTCCAATTCTCAATATTTGTCACTAAAACATATCCACTATAACCACAAGTAGTACTAAAAGACTTGACACACACATACACAACAAGACCAAAGAAACTACAATACTTCATACACATGTGTTGGAAAACTCCCCAGTAGAGTCACCATTTTATTTGTTTTTAAACTATTGAACAACAAAATGCTCAATATCAAAGTAATAATACTGACATAACCTAAGGAATGGCCATTTCCTATTAACAATTATATTTGCAAACTAGTTGGACCCAACTTCAACAAAATCAAGGATGGTTTTCTACTCTTTAGGCTCTACAAAACCAAGGTGGGTATACCTAGGGGATGATTCAAACTGAATGCTACTATATGAGAATTTTATTAGTTTCATTCTAATTCTTATCTTCTATCTTTAGACGCATACATGGTTTATCCATTCCCTGACATTCTAGATGATATACATCCCTTATAAGCAGACTTGGTCAAAATTCTTCTCAGATTTACAAGTATTTCCAGCAATAGTGGTTAACTAAAGCTTAAATATTCCATGCAAACAAGTGCTGACCACATTTAAAAATCTTGAAGAACAATAAAAAAAAGTTGTTTTGGATCTTGGACTTTATGCTTATTCATGATCTACCTATTTGCAGGCTGAATTAATTTGATCAATGCCTATTCCATTGGGATTCAAAGTCTACTCAAATTCATAGATCTAATTCATTGCATTACAACAAATAATCTCGGCAATTCTTACTAGAATCCATTCTTACAGACATCCTTTCTATTACCATAGCAATCCTATCAAATTCACTAAAGCCTTTACTTAATTCATTGAATTAATAGAAATAATTAATTGACATACAACCTAAGTGAATTACATTCAACTGGACAAGCTTTATTCACATGGTATCAAAATAACTAGGTAATAACATAGGAGAAAAAATTCAACAAGAGTGGATATGGGGGCAGCTCAATTTTGTATTAATTTTCTTTGAAAAATGTATACAATTATAGTAAAACTCAGAATGACTCTAAAAAGACACAAATATCATATGATATCAATGTATTCTCAAAAAATTTATACTGAAGACCCATCATGAAGTTTGCTACAATGATTGGACCGAAACATGCTTAGTGTGAAACTAGAATTGCATTATAAATTGGACACTTCTCTAGCCATGTAATCTCACTTATATAATGTGAGATGCAACAAACTTTAGGCATAAAGAACTGATAGATGTCCTTTTAGAAAGATATTTACATTTTTCTCAATAGGAAAAGAAAAAAAATTATGTAACAAAAAGGTAATACATCATAATATTCTCCTAGTGGGCCCCTCTTCTGTTACATCTTCAAATGGTGCAAATCCCATGATTGACCTTTATTCACTCTAAGTCATTTCTATATGTAGCTATCAAACTTGCCAGTGATATGTTGGGCTCTAATTCCTACAACTTCACCTCTACTCTAGCATTTCCACTCATATCATCATGTACTACAAAGGTGATAGTTACATTTGGTTTTGTTTCAGCCACATCATCCAACTGATCCACTATCTCTTTCCCATGAGATGACTACCCTTCTTTGTCTTCTTATTTCCTAGGTGTTGATGGAAGTGAGTCGATGATCTATAGTTCATCTTCATGTGTTTCATCATCATCACTTTCAACTTCTTCTAATTATTCATCAGAAGCAATATCTGCCATCCACTTGTCATAAAGTGTGTCATCTGGCCAATCAAATTGTAGAATATCTTGTTGCTTCTTAATAACATATTCAACTTCATCGTTAATGTCAACAAAATCCTATTTCAAGGAATCAAAGAATATTTGGGCTTTCACCATTTCTTCTATTGTGGTGGCCCACCATGCATGTCCTATTTCATTGATGATTTTATTCATTCTCAAAAAAAATAAATCATATAATTCCTTAGCCCATTTATTATTTTTCTTTAATTTATTCTTCTTATCTAAAGAACGAGGGAATAAATCAAATTTTTGGCTGTTGTATTTATGCAAGTAGCATACTATTCTTCTTTGCAGATTAAATCTTTTATTATCAAATTTTGGAATGTCATTAACAATATCATAAGTTTTTTTTAGTTTTATCATTTGAAGACCTTATGACAGAGTAGCACAAAAATGTCATTTTTTTCCTCCCCTTTACCCACTTATTCACAATAGGCTTCAGAGCCTCATCATTGGCTTTCATTTCATCCCATATGTTTATTGTTCTTGCTAGCTGATCATAAAATAATGGCCATTCAATTTTATCTCCCAAATTCATAAGAGCATTTCTCAATTTGTCTTGATACTATACATTTAGCTCTATATGTAATGCCCACAATTTGCTCTTTTCTTCTTCAAAGTCTTTAGCTATGTAATACTGTGGCCTTTGTGGGGTATCTAGCATCTCTATGAGAGAAGTGGATTTAAAAGGTTCCACTAGAGGGCAAGGATATGTGATTCTTGGCCTGGTAGACCTTCCCATTACCTTATTATCAAGTTCAATTCTTTTTTGAACTTCTTTATTATAAGCCTCCAAAACACTCTTATACTTACTCTACAATTCAAAAAAAATCTTTTCTTCCTTTTCTATAGTACCAAGAACAAACTGAGATGTTCCAACACCTAGGTGGGGTACTTGCACATGGGCGGTATCTACTACTCTTCTTACAATGATGTTTTCCATCAATCTTGAGTCATTTGGCTATGATGAAATAGCCCTAGATCCTTTCTTTAATGACCATATAACTAGAGCAACCTGGTCCACACTGAAAGTAGTACCTATAAATTATTTCTTCCTTGGATCTTTCAAGTCCAATTTATTTGAAATAGAATTAAAAATCAAAGCATTAGCTATATCCCAATTGGGTAATAATAAAATATTTGATGTTTTTACCATTTGTCTCCCCTCTTCAAGAGTTATACTTTGTAATTCTTGCATCATCTATTCTTTTATCTAATTTTGCAAACCAGCCTCCTCCAACTCTAGACATTGTATTGTTAGCTTATTACATCTTTCTTCAAATTTTCCCATATTGGTTCTCCATGCGAACTGGTGGAAGGCTCTAGATTTGACAAAACTCTCATTTGACAAGAATTGTTGACTAGCTTGTTCTATGGTAGGGTCTAATTCCCTTCCATTAAAATCTACTATAGTCAACTCTAAACTTGGCATAGGAGGCTCCTAAGGGTTTCTTTCATCTATTTAAGCTTGAGTAAAAAAAAATACTCCTTGGGATCTTAGTTGTTCAACTTTTTCCCTAGTAAGTTGTTCCTCTTCAATCCTCAGAGGGGTCTGTTAAAGGTGAATATTACTCAATGTGAGGATCTTGTTCTCTTATTACTTTTAACCTCTTATGAGAGGGCTCAAGAGGTCTCTCTTCCTATACAACACTAGTGGATCTGATTACTTTTTTTCCTTCGTTCATAGTGCTCTTCTTATTCTAAATGATAGTATACCTTGGCTTCTTCTGGGTAGTCAATTGACCTACCCCTATATTGGGAGTGAATATTAGTTTCCTCATTACCTCCTTGACCTTATCTAAGAAAGAATTAATAAGAATTTTCTTCTTCTCATACATGGTTTCCATTGTTTTAGGAGAAGCGAGCATGACCTTATTTATTCTATTTGTCTCTATAATGGCATTACCTAGAGGACTATACTTTTCATCAAAACAATGAATGAAATCCAAAACCCTTTAGAACACTCTCCATTTTTATTTCTTATTTTATTGTTCTTGCAATGAGTACTCATTCCTTATTATATCTTTAGGAAAATAATATTCATGGTCAATTTTGCCAAACTTAATTCTATGTCTAAAGGTCAAGTTATAAAATCCCCCAGTGTCACAAAAACAAGGATGAAAAATGTTGGTGTTTTAAAACTAGTACGAAACAAAATACTTAATACCAAAATTTTATAACACACAAAACCTAACGATTAGCCAATTCCTAATAATAATTATATGTGCAAACCATTTGGACCCAACTTCAACAAAACCAAGGTTGGTTTTCTACTCTTTAGGCTCTGCAAAACCAAGGTGGGTATACCAAGGGATGATTTAAGACTAGGAAACACTGTATGAGAATTATTTTAGTTTCATTTTGATTCTCATCTCAAATCCTCAAACACATGCATAATTCTTGACAATTTGGTAAACACATCCCATATAATAGATCTGGCAAAAATTCTTCTACAAGTCAGCACGTGTTCTCAGCAATAGAGGCTAACTAAAGCTAAAACAATCCATGCAAACAAGTACTGGCCAACTTTGAAGATGTTCAAGAAATAAAAGTAAATTTGATTAAAATTCTCCATTTTGAAACCATTTATGACATATTTCTCTTCCAACTAAATCAATTTGACTAGTGTCTAATCCATTAGGGTTCAAAGTCTACTACAAATCCTCAGATCTAATTTGTTTCCTTACAACAAATGTTATCAAAAATTCTTATCATAATTCATCATTCAAAAATCCTTTCTACTACTCTAGCAACCTTATCAAATTCATCAAAGCTTTAACTTAATCCTTTGAACTAATAGTAGTGATGAATAGATATACAACCTAATTGGATTGCATTCAATTGCACAAGCCTTTACTCATACAATATCAAGATAACCAAGTAATCAAAAAGAGATGAAATTTAGAAAGAACTGATATGGTGATAGCTCATAATTTGTATTCATTTTCCTTGAAAATTGTATACATTTGTAGTAAACTCACAATGACCTTAAGAAAAAACATAGAGATCATTCTATCTTAATGTATTCTTAGGAACTAACAAAGAAAATACATCGTAAAATTGCTCAAAAAATTGGAGCAAAAACAGACTAGGTATATCACTTAAGCATTAGAAAATCGGACCCTTCTCTAGCCCTGGAATCTCACTTATATAGTGTGAGATGCAACAAGCATCAGGCTAAGAGAAAATGATAGGTGTCCTTTACAAGAAATATTTACATACACCTATCAAAAAATGACAAAATATGAGTAACAAAAAAACTTATACATCAAACATTCCTTTTGTGGGCCCCTTTCTATTACATCATCTATTATTGTTGATTTGGCTGCTATTTTGATCTCTCTTTGCATGCAACTTCCAAGCTAGCCAACGATGAAGATTGTTCTGATGATTACACATTAATCTCCACCTATGGGTTTTCACTATCTTTATCCTATATGGTGGGAGTAACTTCTATTTTTTTCTCTCCTTTGATTGTATCAACATCCTATAGGCTCGGGCCTACAACTAAAAGTGACTGATTATTCTTGTCTTCTTCTTCCAATTGGGCTTGTGTAGTGATGGTGTCAATGATTTGGACCTCCTCACCCTGCACCTCATCACTGTCAGTTTCATCTTCATCAAACTATTCACCAAGAGCTATTTCTGCAATCCACTTGTCAAATAATGTATCATCTAGCCAATTGAATTGCAAAATATCCCTCTATCTTTTTAACAGATACTCAACCTCATTATCAATAGAAACACATTTTTGTTTTAAAGAATCAAAGAATATTTGGACCTTCACCATTTCTTTCATTGTGGTAGCCCACCATGCATTCCCTATTTCATTTACAATTGTATTCATCCTTAAACAAAAAATATCATCAAGTTCCTTTGCCCATTCTTCTTTGTTTTTTAAATTATTTCTTTTATCTAGGGAATGATGAAACAAAATAAATTTTCATCTATTGTACTTGTTCAAGTAGCCTACTATTATTCTCTATAAATGAATCCTTTTGTTGTCAAAATCAGTAAGATCAGAAAAAATATCAATGATTTTTTCAATTTGATCATCAGAATTATTTATGACAAAGAAACACGAAAATGTCATTTCTTTCTCCCTTCTCACCCATTTATTCATGATAGGCTTTAGAGCCTCATCAATGGCTTTCAACTCCTCCCAGACACTGATCACCCTATCCAACTTATCATGAATTAGTGGCCATTCAACTTTTTCCCCCAAATATGTGAGAGCTTTTCTTAATTTATCTTTATATTTTACGTCCAACTCTACATGTAAGGCCCACAGTTTAACCTTTTCTTCTTCAAAATCCTTAGTAGTGTAGTACTATTGCCTTTAGGGTGTATCTAGTATTCTATGAGGGGGGTGGATTTGAAGGGTTCAACTGGGGGATGGGGGTATGTTATTCTTGGCTTAGTGGATTTCCCCATTAGCATGTCTTCAAGCTCAATTCTCCTTTATACGTCCTTATTATAGGCCTTAAGAATTGTTTCATATTTATTCTATAACTCAAAAAATTCATGTTCCTCCTTCTTAGCAATGGCCAAAAGAAACTTGGAAGAATCCACATTCTAGAGTGTTGCCTACACATGTGACGTATCAGCAACTCTTCTTACAATTATGCTTCCCATCAATCCAGACTTATCTGGTCGTGATGATGTAGTTCTAGATCTTCTTCTCAATGAATAACTAACCAATGTAGCTTGATCCTCAATGAATGTAGTACCTTCAAAGTCCCCTTTATTTTGATCTTGCAAAGTCATTTTATTTGAAACAAAACTAAAAAGTAATGCATCAACAATATCCTAATTTTCTAACAATAAAATGTTAGATGCCTTCACCATTTGCCTTCCATCCTCAGGGCTTATATTCTAAAATTATTTTAACATTTCTTCTTTTTTTTGGTTCTAGATGGTAGATTCATCCATTTCTAGATGCTTTATTTTCAACCTTTTACATTTCTCCTCAAAAATATTCATGTTTTCCCTCCATGGAAACTAATGAAAAGCCCTAGATTATACAAAGCTATCATCAACCAAAAATTGATGACTTGTCTGTTCTAACATAGGGTCCAATTCCCTTCTTGTATAGTTAGCTATTATTAGGTCCAAACTTGGGAGGGGAGGTTTTGGAGGGTTACCTTTATCCAATTCTACTTGAGTAATAAAAATCCCTCCCTATGATCCCATCTGCTCAATTTTCTCACCTGTGAGCTATTCTTCTCCAATCCTCAAAGGGGATTGAGTGGGTGAATATTCCTCAACTTGAGGCCTCTCTTCTTTCATTACCCTTTGCCTCTTGGGACTAGGCTCATCAGGTCTCTCCTCTTGGCTTGTACTAGTGGATCCCATTATTTGCTTGCCCTTATCTACAGGAGCCCTTTTATTTTGAATTATAGTGTAACCATGCTACTTTTGTACACTTATTTGACCAGCTCCTATATTAGGAGTGAAAGCCAACCTCCTCTCGACTTCCTAGTCTTATTAGGATAAGAATCAATAAAAAATTATTTCTTCTCATTCATAGCTTCCATTATTTCAGGGAAGTTAATCATGAGCTTATTTATTCTGTAAGCCTCTATATTAGCATTATCTAAAGGACTATATTTTTGATCAAAAAAATGAATGAATTCTAAGACTCGGGAGTAAACTCTCCATTTTTCTTTTTTAGTTTGTTACTCCTATAATGAGAATTCATTCCTTATAATGTCCTCTAGATAATATGAATCATGTTTGACCTATCCCAACTTAATTCTATGCCTCAAGCTTTGACTAAAAAATCCCTTAGAATCACAAAAATGGGGATGGGAGATAGCCATCATATACTAATCCAAAATTTTATGCAAAAAGAGCCAACCCACTTTGGTAATCACAAACTGATGGGCTGCTGTGTAGGTAGGAAAAATTGACCCTAGTTGCCTTTTCAATAGAAACATTTCTTCTACTCCTAGTTGTCACAAAACTTTAGACATTCCTACCTTGAAAGGTACTTGGTAAGGCAAGACATGAGGATTCCCTTTAAATCCATAGATTCTAAAAATAGTAGAAATAGAGTAAGGGATGATATCTCCCTAATTATGTGAAACTTTCAAATTATGGGGGTTATCCATAGGCCTGATGAGACTCATTAGTATCTTAGGGATTTTGGGATTGTCACTCAATATGAGGCATCTCAATTTAGAAGAAAAATATCTATCAAATTTGACAAAACTGGCATTATTTTCATCCCATGTCATATTTGTACTCCACAACTAGACTGGCAGTACTTCCCCATTTTCCTATCTGTTAAATTCCATCTCATTACCAAAATATGTCACCCCTTGAAGAAAAACATATACATTAATAGAGAATAGTGGCCAAAAGTTTTCTCCACTTTGCCCTTCGCAATTCCAACTAAACCAATGTGGATTTCTTCAGCCAAAAAGGAGGCAAAATCAAAGATAACATCTACACCAAAAGAATCAATTTGAACCATCATATACATAAGGCCAATGGGCATGAAATCCTGCTCATCTTCACCAAAAACACGGCATAGGGCCATGTATATCTCTACAACCCAGGAAGTGAAAAGACTCTTCTTAAAAGGTTCTCTAGATGCTATAGTAATAATTGGAAAAGTTTCTATTGTACCAATATGTTCCCTCAATGTACCTACCCTAATTACATCCTTCTTTTCTTTGTATTCATTCTCTAATTCTGGAAAATTGATTGGCACATGGTAATCTGACAATGGTTCTAGGTGAAAAACCTCTCTAATTTCTTCAGGACTAATTGAGATTAGAGGCACACCATCATTTCTTCTCACCACCCTCATAGCTTGCTCATAATTCTTGGCAATGGCTTCAAGAAAATCATAATCCATGAAAGCAATTGGAATTACTAGCTTTCCCAAATCCAAATTCTAGATATTAGCATGTTGGGCAAACAACTTCCTTTTTAAAAACCACTTTTTAAACAAGACAAGACTAGTTTGAGCAATTATTGCATCCCTAACCCAGTTCCCCTTGTCATATAATCCATTAGTGATTTTAAGCCTAGGTTTTAAGGAAATCAATTTTTTAACTTATGAAGGTTAATTGGTGGATTCTAAGAGTAATTTTAAGAAATCATCATGGACATTCCTATCCATATAATTAACTTGCCTAGAAATTTCTTTCTTAGGAGGCATCTTGATAGTAATGAAAGAAACTAAAATGCTACAAAGGTTGTAATATGAGTACTTACTTAATCTACCAAACCTATTCTTCTCTGAACCTCTGTAATTGCTCTCAAATAGATGCAGAGTTAGTTCATGTTTGTACCAAGCTAAACACAATATGAACAATAGGCTCTTGTGCTCAAAAAACATGAAATCTTTGTTTGTGTGGGACTGGAACTAATGAAAATCTTCTATATTATACTTTGTTTCTCCCACATGTGAAGCTTTCATTCATCATAAATGCATACAATAGAAAAATAGAGTGGCATCGCACTTCCTTTTAAATTTACACTGTTGATCCTTGAAAAATCCTATGATCCAGGAATGAAAACTAGGCTAACTCACTTTTCTCCTTAACATGCTGGCAGTCAAACCAATAAATTGCCTCCATCTGTACCTTTCCTTCAATGTTGGTATTTCAAATTGGGCCCATGGATGACTGAGGACATGTGTCATCAATTTGCTACCTCACTATACATAACTTTGGAGCACCTTTCTATAGCGAGCTAGCGACAATCACTGATTTTGCTTTGATCACGTGGTAGATATTTGAAACCACTTTTAAGAGGACAATGGTGGGTCCCTCATTTGCTAACTTTCTATACATTATCTATGCACATATTTCCATAGTGAGTTAATGAGAATCATGGATCCATGCTTGATTTGACAATCAAAATTCTTTATATGTTTTTATACACGGGGAGTGGGTATAGGTACTGCTATCGCTAAGCTAGCTTAACATACTAGCACACATATATATATTTTCATATGTTAATGAGATTACATCTTTTTGGCCTTGCCAGGGTCATTACTTTCAGGCAGGTTGCTACATCGCTATCAGCAAAAATACTAACTATCTGGCTAGTGATATAACAAGTTCTGACGAATCCAAAATTTTCGGCTTATAGATGCTTAGTAGGATGCCATTGTGTTATTTTATTTGCACAACTCACCTTTATCAAGTCACTCATTTGGGGCCCACATTTGAGAATTTTTTGTTACAAAACAACCCTGTAACCAGTAGCTAGTGATATAGCAACCTCCTGGTAACCAGCAAAACCAATGCTGGGAAATAAAACTCTGAGTGACACAACTTGCATAGAAATAAAAGAAAATCTTGCATAATATTTTTCTTAGGATCCTCAAAATATTTTTTGATTATAAAAGAATACCATCTTTTGTAATAACCAAGCACTCGCTATGTCGCTACTAAAAAATTGGTATTATTTTGGCTAGCGATATAGAAACCTTTGATGGATTCTCAATTCTAGTGATGGAGAACAAAAACACATTGATTCCAAATTTACCAATTAATACTGGTGTCAAAAAAGGTAGTCGCGCATATTTATAATTTTGCATGGAAATTTTTGCAGTCACATCAACCTTTAAAAGAACATTGCCTTTTGCAAAATCTGGGCACTCGCTATGTCGCCACCGGCAAGTCGCATAGATTTTTTGATAGCGACTTAGAGAATTGTCAGAGAAACTTGAACTGTAGTGACACTGTTTATGATTTTTTCCGTGTGTTTCTTTTTTAAAACTGAAAAGCCTAGGACATAACACAATTCTAGGCACTAGACTTCATTTTTTAGTACAACAACATATTTATCCGATGGTTGCTACCTCACTAGGCATAACATTTGAGTATCTTTCTATAGTGTGTATCTGACAACCATATATTCAAATAAGATTTGACGGTGGGATAAAACCTCTTTCAAAAGGACTAAACAACAACCTCAAAATAGTTGGGAAAAGAATATTCATTTATCCTCTTTTTTTAAAAAACTTTTGCACCAAGAAATTTTTTAATGGAATGAGAGATAGGGTTTAACAAAAAATTTAAAAGGCTAACAGAATGGAAGATTTAGCTAGAAACCCTATTCACCATTAATGGATTCCAATCTAAATTTTTATACCTAGACAAAGGAATTTTATCATGCAAAAATTCAAACCAACAATAGCTCTATCTGGTGACATTGAATTCTTCTATATTCAAGTGAGGGCTCAAATAGACCAACCACTGCTAAGAGAACCATACACACAGGAAAACTATGCACAAGAAACTATACAAAGAAAAAAGGATTTACACATATGTACAAGAAAACCATAAACTATTGTTCATAGAAAACAAGTATTTGAGAAGAAATACCTCTTCAAGAACTTTCCATAAATTGGAAGTTCAAGAATATTGTCTAATAAATCTTTAAGAATATAGGATTCTTCTCCCCATGAATTTATAATCAGATAAGGACCTAATCAGATAGGATTAAATTTATCATGTTTTCCTTTATCCTCCATTTTGGCATTCCATATTAAGACTAGTTCTCCATCTTCAAACTTTTTGCTTACTATCCTTTTATCATAGAGTGTCTTAACTTGCAGTTGCAACCTTTGGTTATGGAGAGATGCCTCCTTTCTAGTTTCTGCTAATCCTACAAGTTCATCTAGCCTTTCTTGCATGTCATTAGTAATATCTTCATCATATAACTAAATGTAATGGTAGAGTCCTAACAAGTTGTTTTGAGGCATCCTGGCCTAAATTCCATATACCAGATCAAATGGTACCACACCAATAGCCTTTTTAACAATCACCCTATTAGCCCATATGGCTAATTGCAATTTAGAATCCCAAGCTTTCTTATTATCATCCAATGTCCTTTTTATTATTTTCAACAAACTCTTATTTGTGGACTCAGCTTGTCCATTTCATTGTGGATGATATGGGGAAGATGTTGATCTAGTGATTTCATATTTGTCACAGAATTTCTTGAATTCTTTAGACCTAAAGCACATTGCATTATCTATTAAAATCTTTTGAGGACAACCAAATCTAGAAATAACATTATTCAGCAAGAAATTGTTGACAACTTTACTTGTTGCTTTCCTTGTGCGGATAGCCTCTACCCACTTTGTAAAATAGTTAGTAGCAACCAAGATCCAAGAATAGTCATTGCTAGATTTGGGAGAGATTTCACCTAAGAAATCCATACCCCATTGTTGAAAAGGTGCTTGGACTTCAATTGGCTTTAATGGAGTGTTACCTGAGAATTTCAATTTTCCAGCAAATCTTTGGCAAGCATCACATTTTCTAATCATGATTTGAGCATCCTTGAAAAGAGAGGGCCACCAAAATCTCACTCTCATCACTTTATGTGCAATGGTCTTGGCCATATAGTGTCCTCCACAAACTCTAGCATGCATTTCATTTAAAAATTCTGTTGTCTTTTCTTGATCAATGTATTTCAATAATAACCCTTCAAAATTTCTCCACCACAAACTACCTTTAACAATTATATATCTGATGGCTTGCAATTTAGTATTCCTTTTTTCATTTTTTGTCAAATGGGAGGGAGCATCCATGTGTTGAAGATAATATATAACATTTACATACCAATCACAACGATCCATGTCACATAAGTCAAATCTGAGGTCATCAACTACCATATTTATCTAATTAGCATCCAAATTTAATTTAGCCATGAGTTTAGCCAAACCTTGACCTCTTAGCAACTTGGTTATCTGTATTTCAATATTAAATTCTTGGATCCTATTAATCCATCTACATCTTCTCCCTAACACTTCTTGTTGAGAAAATATATCTTTTACTGTAGCACTAGGTACAAAGGCAATAACAATAGCACCTACCAAGTAGCATCTAAAAGCCTTCACAACTTTTACTAAAGCATATGCCTATTTTTCATTTATCTCATTTTTTAATTTAGTAGGTTGCAATGATTTTTTGAAAAAGGCAATGAGTTGTTCATATCCTTCTTCATTTTTTTGCAACAAGACTACGACTATAGTGTCAAAGGATATAAAAGAAAAAATGTGCATAGGCTTTGTATAATCTAGGGTTTTGAGGATTGGGGCATTTTTTATGGAAGTCTTAATATCTTGAAATCACTATGAAGGTTCTCCATTCTAGTCAATAGTAGCTCTATTTTTGAACATATGTCCATATTTAGACACTATATGTCCTAGCAATTTGCCTTCTATCACCCCAAATGTGCATTTCTTTGGGTTCAAGGATACTCCATATTTCAAAGCTTTGATGAAAAATTTCTCCAAATGCCTACAGTGATCCTTATCTTTCTTAGAATAGGTTGTAAGGTCATCCTGCTATACAACCATAAATTTTTTTATATAATCTTGAAATGCCACAACCATAGGTCTTTGAAAAGTAGCTCCTACATTAATCAAGCCAAATGGCATCCTTACATATACATAGGTTCCACATGGGGTTGTGAAGGTTGTCTAGAATTGTATTGGATACAACTGTTAATTGTGTACTATCTTCGATGTTATACAAATGTCATATCAATCATCAGATAGATTCTACCAAGCTCAGATGATTAGCAAAGCAATTTACAGTGTCTACTGAGCTCACTTGAGCATTAAAGGATTTTGTAGCAAAAAGTTAGTATTAACCAAACTCCCAAGGTTAACGAAGAAAAGCCAATGTCTACTGAGCTCACTCAAGAATCAAAGAATTTTGTAGTAGAAATTTAGTGTTAACCAAGCTCCCAAGGTTAACGAAGAAAATTCAATGTCTACTGAGCTCACTCGGTCATCAAAGATAATGTGGCAAAAAGTTAGCTTCTACCGAGCTCAAAAGGTTAGCAAAGGAAGGTCAGTGTTAACTGAGTTCACTCGATCTCCAAATCATTTTTGCAAGGTTTGCAGTGTTTACCAAGCTTCACTTGGTTAACACTAGAAAACCATTCTAAGCAATGGTTACCGAGCCTAGGTCGGCCAGCAAAGGATTTTATTGTTTTGATAATAAGTTCAATTTTTTTGTGCAATAAGTGTAGCTGACTGATGTAATGATTTTTTTAGTTGTTGTAACTTATATTTGAGCTGACTTGATAATATGAAAGTTATATATATAGATGTTCAAGTTGTGAATTAAAAAGGTGTGTGTAGATATATGAATAAAGATGGAATAAGTGAATATTGAGCAAATTTTGATGAAGGATTAGATATCCTAGAGGAGTTGCAAAGTTGTATTCGATCAGTAAGGATCCAGTAAAGTAGGATAGAGATCTATAATCAGAAAAAGATAAGTTGCATATCATTCAAGTCGCTTCATTGTTACTTTCTAATCATTGTAACAATGAATCCAAAATCTCTTTACAGAGTTGTTTTAACAATGATTTTGTAAATCCTCTAACAAGGTGATAGTTCAGTTGAATTGTTCTAAAGACCTCTAACCAGGCCACTCCTAACAGGGTGATTAAATCCTCTAACAAGGTAACACCTAATAGTGTGTATTGTAACCTTTAATAAGATTGGCTCCTAATAGGGCTCACTTCAAAATAGTGAAAATTGGCGACTAGTTACTTGGTGGTTTTTCTCATATTGGGTTTCCACATTAAATTTGGTATCTCTTATGTTCATATATTTAACCTTTGCATGCATATTAATAACTATGAATGCTAGATGATTAATAACTAGTTTACCTATTGAGTTATAGTATTCCTGCACTATTTATCGAGTATTAGCAATAAGTAAGCATTATAGACATCTAAGGGATTTTTGGAATTGTTTTTGTGGTAACTGATTCACCCCTCCACTCTTAGTTACTTCATCTATATTTCCAACAATTGGTATCAGAGCTTTTGGTGGTTACAGGATAAGATTTCAAGGATCTAAGCCAAAGATTAAGATGTCTTATAAGAGGAAAATTCCAAGACTTAACAGGGACAACTTCTCAATATGTCAAGGGTTGATGAGACTTCATCTAGCTTCTATTGGAGATACAAGACTAAAATACTTTGATGAAAAATATGCAGAACTAGCTAGTACACTGTCTATCAATGATATTGTTGAAAAGAAGACCCACAATATTATGATGATAAATATAGCATCTTCTCTAAGTTATGAAGAATTTTATGACATCAAGGACTACATATCTACCTTTGAAATGTGGGAAAAGCTAAAAGAAATATATGGAGGAGATGATAATGTAAAAAGAACCAAAGTAGAAAGTCTGAGAGGACAATTTGATCAGATGAGGATAAGAGAGGATGAAAACATTGCAAAATATGTTGAAAGAGTCAAAGCATGTGTCAGTGCAATCAAATCATTTGGAGGAGATATCAAGGAGGAGACAATTATAAGTAAAGTTCTTAGAACTCTACTTCCCATTTATGCAGAGTTTCTACAATTCAAGAAAGAAGATGTGGAGCAAATCATAAGATAAATCTAGAAGCCATAGTTGGAAGATTAACTACATTTGAAATAGACAACTTTAACAACTATGTTCTAACTTCGAAGAACATTGAATCAGCATTTGAAGCCAAGCTTTTATTCAAGGAGAAAAGAAAAAAGAAAAAGGAATCTCAGTCAGGAAGTGTAGATGAATCAGACCAAAGTTCAAACAGTGATCTTGAGGTGATTGAAGCTCTAATAGCAAGAAAATATTCTAGAGGTAGCAGAAAATATAAAGGTAAAGTTCCTCTAATCTATTTTTCATGTGAAGAAGTTGGTCATATTGTTGCTAGGTGCCCAAAAAAGCAGAAAAAAGATGAGAAGAAAGGTTACAAGTACAATGGCAAGAAAGACTTCAAATCATTCAAGGATAAAGTTAAGAAAAAATATTTTATGGCTAAAGATTCTAATGATTCTAATGATGAAGAAGGAGATGAAATTGTCTACATTGCTATGAAAGATGACTCTGATAATGATGAGGAAATGGCACTCATTTCTCATATGAGAAAAAATGATACATGGATCATAGATAGTGGTTGTTCTCATCACATGAATGTTGAAAAAACTAAGTTTGAATACTTTGAAGACTATGATGGTGGCAGTGTAAGATTTGGTAACAATGAACCTTGTTGCATAAAAGGAAGAGGAAGAATCTCTCTAACCAAAGAACTTATATGTGATAATACCTATTGGGTAGAATGACTAAAGCATAATTTTTTGAGTGTGACATAGCTACTCAATAATAGATTCAAAGTAGAATTCATGCATGGAAAAGCAAGACTGTTGGATGGCAAAGGAAAATTGATTGGATCAGGCACTCAAACTAAAGGTAACTTGTTCTATCTTGAACTAAGTGAAAGTTCTTGTTTTATTGCTCAAATTGAAGAAAGTTGGTTATGGAATAAAATGTTGTGTCATGTCAATTTTGATAATTTGGTGAAGATAAGAAAATTCAAGAAAGTAAGAGGCATTCCTAACATAAAGAAACCTGAGGTTGGTCTATGCAAGAATTGTCAGATTGGTAAAATGGGAAAGACTAGTTTTAAAAGTAAAAACTACCAGTCTAAAGATATATTAGAAATTGTGCATACTAATTTATGTGGACCCATTGGAATTGAAAGCTATACTAGAGAAAAGTTCTTCAGTTTTTTTGTCGATGATTACTAAAGAATGATGACTTTCATGTATCTAAGGAACAAATCAGAAGCATTTGAGAAATTCAAATGGTATTTGGCCAGAGCAGAAAAGAAAACAGGGAAAAGATTGAAATGCTTGAGGTCAGATAGAGGTGGAGAATTCATTTTACATGAGTTCCATAACTTTTGCATTGAAAGAGGAATCAAAAGATAGGTATCAGCCCCTGGAACTCTTGAGCAAAATGGAATAGCCAAAAGGAGGAACAGATCTATCATTGATTGTGCAAGAACCTTAATGATTGAAAAGAGCATTGCTATCAAATACTGGAAGGAAGCTATTAGCACTATAGTTCATACCTTAAATCGAGTACAACTAAAAAAAGACTCATTCAAAACTCCCTATGAGCTATGGTATGGCTATAAACCTAATGTAAGTTATCTAAAAGTATTTGGAAGTAAATGTTACATTTTGAAAGAATCTAGAAAAGGAAAATTTGATGTGAAAAGTGGTGAAAGAATATTTTTCGGATACTCTTGCAAAAGTAAAGCATATAGATGTTTGAACTTGTCTACTTACAAAGTCATAGAAAGTACACATGTGAAAGTTGATGAGTTTGTAGAAAGGACTGAAGAAGAAAGAAAAAGGGAACTAGAAGATTATAGAAGGTTTGTTTTCATTGAACCTGATATAGTAATAGTCAATCAGGAATCTTCTACTCCTGAGTCATTAGTAACCGAGTTACAGGAAGTTCAAACTGAGCTATAGCAACACACTTACATTTAGATGCTACCAAGCAAGTATCTACCAAATCTAAAGGACCCAAACCATTATCTACCGAGCCAAAACAACCAAAACCTAAAGCTAACGTGCAAGAGGATAACAATGAAATTCATTCAAAAGGAAAGGAACCTGTATTAGAAAAATATGTCAAGAGACATCATTTAGCAAATAAGATCATTGGAGACAAATGTAAAGGAACCATGAAAAGAAGTAAGTTGAAAGTTACTTTTTTACTTGCTAATTTTGAACCTAGAAATATTGAAGATGCATTGGGAAGTGATAGTTGGATTGAGGCCATGAATGAAGAAATAGAACAAATAGAGAAAAATAAGACATGGCCTCTTGTACCCAGGCCTAAAGATAAAAATGTGATTGGAACTAAGTGGATATTCAAAAAAAAGTTGACTGAAGATGGTAAGGTATCAAGAAACAAAGCTAGACTAGTATGCAAAGGATATGCTGAAGAAGAAGGAATAGACTATGGAGAAACTTTTGCTCCTATTGCAAGATTGGAAGGAGTCAAAACTTTACTTGCATATGATGCTCACAAAGGATTCAAAGTTTATCAGATGGATGTGAAATCAGCATTCCTCAATGGTATCCTAGATGAAGAAGTTTACATTGAACAACTTGAAGGTTTTGTTGATCCAAATAAGAAGAACATGGTCTGTAAATTACACAAGGCATTGTATGGTTTGAAACAAGCCCCTAGAGCATGGTATGAAAGATTGCATAACTATCTTATTTAGATTGGTTTTCAAAAAACTAATGATAACATTAGCTTGTATATAAAGGAAGGACCAGATAATAATATTTTCTTGGCAAAAATATTTGTAGATGATACTATTTTCATAGGGAATGATGATCTTTGTGAAGAATTTTTAGAGAAAATGAACAAGGAATTTGAAATGTCTATGTTTGGTGAAATTAAATTCTTTGTTGGTCTTCAAATTCAGCAGAATAAAAATGGTATCTACATCACTCAATAAAAATACATCAAGGAGATATTGAAAAAGTTTGGTATGAAAGATTGTAAACCAGTTGGGACTCCTATGTGTACTGGATTAAAACTTACCAAGGAAGATGAATCAAAAGAAGTAGATCAAACATTGTATAGAGCTATGATTGGGAAGTTGCAGTATGTGGTTCATACTAGGCCAGATATTGCCCTTGCAGTTCATATTGTAGCAAGATTTTCAGTAAAACCAAGAGAAAATCACATGATGGCAATCAAAAGAATAATAAGATATTTGAAAGGAACTGAAGATTATGGTTTATGGTACAAATTTGGAGGTAATTTGGATTTGAAAGTATTTACTGATGCTAATTGGGCAGGAAACCTTGATGACAGAAAAAGTACAAGTGGAGGAGCATTCTTTCTTGGAAATATGTTGGTTTCTTGGACAAGAAAAAAACATAATTGTACATCCCAATCTACAGCAAAGGTAGAGTATGTTGTTGCAGCAGTAAATTGTTCTAATATTGTTCAGTTTAAATAGTTGTTGGAAGGCATGAAGCTGGAAATCAAAGAACCAATTGTTATGTTCTATGATAATACAAGTGCAATCAACATATCTAAGAATCCAGTGATGCATTCAAAACCAAGCATATTGCAATAAAATATTAATTTTTTAGAGAATTGGTGTAAGATAAGGAGATTAGATTGGAATATGTCCATACCAAGGAACAAATTGCTGACATATTCACAAAACCATTACCTAAGGATGCATTCTTGTATCTAAGAGGTAAGTTAGGGGTCCCTCCCCTATCTGAAGTTCACTAAAATGAAGTTTTAGTGATGCATCAATGCATACCAAGTTAAAGATCTATCAGTTGATGTAGCATAATTAGGAAATATTGCATATGAATTAGTACTAAAGGTACATTAAAATTCATTTGAGTTGTGTTGTCTTTGGCATGTGTTGTCAAAGAGGGAGAGTTTTATCGTCATATCTTTCTGAAATTTGTTTGAGAGGAAGAGGTTGCTATGTAATTCCTTTACAGAGAGAGAGTTTACTAGCTAATAGAGAAAGTTTTTTTGACAGAAAAAGACTTGTTAGACTTGTTTTCAAATTTCATTCTGCTATGACATGTTGTGTTGCCATCAATGCCAAAGAGGGAGATTTTTGGATACAATTGTTAATTCTGTATTGTCTTTGATGTTACAAAAATGTCATATCAGTCATCAAATAGAGTCTACCAAGCTCAGATGATTAGCAAAGCAATTTATAGTGTCTACCGAGCTCACTCGGGCATCAAAGGATTTTGTAGCAGAAAGTTAGTGTTAACTGAGCTCCCATGGTTAATGAAGAAAATTCAATGTCTACCGAGCTCACTCAGGCATCAAAGGATTTTTTAGCAGAAATTTAGTGTTAATTGAGCTCCCAAGGTTAATGAAGAAAAGTCAATGTCTACCGAGCTCACTCGGTGATCAAAGATAATGTGACAGAAAGTTAGCTTCTACCGAGCTCACAAGGTTAGCAAAGGAAGGTAAGTGTTAACCAAGTTCACTCGATCTCCAAAGGATTTTTGCAGGGTTTGTAGTGTTTACCAAGCTTCACTTGGTTAACACTAGAAAACCATTCTAAGCAGTGGTTACCGAGCTGGGTTGGCCAGCGAAGGATTTTATTGTTTTGATAATAAGTTCAATTGTTTTGTGCAATAAGTGTAGCCAACTGATGTAATGATTTTTTAGTTGTTGTAACTTATATTTGAGCTGAGTTGATAATTTGAAAGGTATATGTATAGATGTTCAAGTTGTGAATTAAAAAGGTGTGTGTAGATATATGAATGAATATGGAATAAGTGAATACTAAGTGAATTCTGATGAAGGATTAGATATCCTGGAGGAGCTACAAAGTTGTATTTGATTAGTAAGGATCTGGTAAAGTAGAACAGAGATCTATAATCAGCAAAAGATAAGTTACATATCATTAAAGTCACTTCATTGTTGCTTTCTAATCATTGTATTAGTGAATCCAGAAACTCTTTACATAGTTAGTTTAACAACCATTTTCTAAATCCTCTAACAAGGTCACACCTAATAGTGTGTATTGTAACCTTTAACAGGGTTGGCTCCTAACAGGGCTCACTTTAGAAGAGTGAAAATTTGTGACTAGTTACTTGGTGATTTTTCCCATATTGGGTTTCCACGTTAAATATAGTGTCTCTTGTGTTCATATATTTAAACTTTGTATGCATATTAATAACTATGAATGCTAGATGATTAATAACTAGTTAACCTACTGAGTTACAATATTCCTACACTATTTACTGAGTATCAACAGTAACTAAGCATTATAGACATCTAAGGAATTTTTGGAATTATTTTTTTGGTAACTAATTCACCCCTCCCCTCTCAGTTACTTCATCTATATTTCCAACAAAATTGTTTATTTTCCTTTACTAGAACTTGATTGTACCCAGAGAAACCATCCATCATGGACATTAGCTCGAAACCAGTTACATGCTACAATATGGCTTCCATATTTGGTAATCCATAATTATCCTTTAAGGATGCAATGTTCAAATTCGTAAAATCCACACATAATCTTATGTCTCCATTTTTCTTTCTGACAAGTACCAAATTTGTAACCTAGGTGGAATGTCTAATTGGTTTGATTATCCCCCCATCCCTTAATTTTATCAATTCATCTTGCATTTTGGGAGCTAGGGTAGGGTTTACTAGTCTTTTTTTCTTTCTAAAAGGTTTTACATTATCCTTTAGTGGTATGACATGTTGGAAAAAATCTTCCCTGTAAGCCTTAAGGTCATCATATGACCATGCAAAAAGATGTCTATACTTCCTAAGCAAGTCAATCAATCATTTTCTAATTTTAGTAGGCAAATTTTGGCCAATATAAACTTTTTTGGGAGCTTCATCAATACCAAGGTTTATCTCTTCTAATTCATGAGGCTTAGGGTCCTTAACTCCTAATTTTACTCTATCGTGATTATCAAAAATAGTTTCCAAAACTACTAACCCCTTAGGCACCTTGTTGGTTTTCAACTGCATAATCTCCTAGCCAAAAATGGTTTCCTTACCATTTATAGTTTCAATTAAATCACTGCAATCCATTTCTTGACCATGCTATTTGTCTTTATTTAACAAAAAAATTATAATTTCTTTATCATCTTCAAAGACTTGCCAATTTTCAACATTATCAGATATTGAAGGTCTACTTTGTACCTCAATTTGAGAAACTCCTGCAAATGATATCTCCTTAGGCTTGATTGCTACATTTACTAATAAATCAGCCATCTTATTATGAGTCCTATCTCTCCATGAGATACCAAATGCGTCAAAAGATTCTATCTAATCCCAAACAACATTCCTATATTGTTTTAATCTCCTATTCTTGGATGTATAGGTTTCTTTTATCTAGGAGATAACTAGTTCAAAATCTCCTATAACATACAATTTCTTAATTCCATGATGTGTAGCAACTTTCAATCCTAACAACAGGACTTCATACTCTGCTATGTTATTTGTGAAAGAAAAATTTAAAGTGAATGAGTATCTAAAAGTATTTTTCTCAGGGGAAACAAAAACTAACCCTACCCCTGCAGCCTCTTTAGAACTAGCCCCATCAAAAAACATTGTCCATAATATTGGTGAGTTCATAAAACATTCAACTTCATGTTCAATTACAGTACACAAATTCTTAACTTCTTGAATAATCAATTCAGCTTTGAATGCATTCACACTAGTATCTAAGAAGCCAGTGGCATCTTTGTCAATTTCTTCCCCTAAAATGTGACTAACCCTTGGCTCTTTGTTTACCTTGATAGCTTTATCCCCGATACGAAAAGTAGCACAGGTTAAGTCACATTGCAGGCTACCCTCCATATCAACACTCCATTTTCAAGAAAGAAACATTCCATAGTGTGGAGATATATCCACTACAAGGACTAACATGGTTAACTTTACTTTAGGATATGGAACTAATTTGAATGGTAAAGCATTTATGCTACCTATGATTGAGACTTCCCTAGCATCCATTCCTCTACATCTGACCTACTTGATGTCCACTTTAAACCCTAAGGCTTCCATTACTTTGAAAAGCATTAATGTGTTAGAAGATCCTGAGTCTATCATGCAATTTTTCAATGTCTTCCCCTTTATGACCAGACTAAGAAAAAATGGGTCAATATCTTCTATAAATGCCACTGAGGAATCATATAAAAACATTTGGGCAATCTCGGATATGATAACAATATCCTCTACTACTAATGGGGTTTTTTGGATAACACTTTGTTCTACAACACCATTGTTATTTCCTAACCCTCCCAACCATGATAAAGCCTTCCTTTTATGCTCTTCAATTCTAAGAAGTTCAAACAAAGGCACTTTTACAGTTATCTAAGACAACATGGATATCATATCAACTGGTTCAACAATAGTAGGGTTTACAAGAATACCTAGAGTTGAAGTCTTTTGAACAACAGACACCACTATTTGCTTGATAGTATCAAGTCTTGATTTCTTTTCTTGCATAGCTACTTTCGTAGTTTCATTTGTTTGAAATTGAACCTTCTTCTTTGGTTCCCACTTCTTAACCTTGTTGTCTTTGATCTTATGCACATCTATATTGACCTTCTTATTTTCATCATTCATCTTATGGGTGATATCTTTGATGAATACACTGGATGGCTTTCTTACATCATTATTTACTATTCTATTTCTCAAATTGTAGTTACTATGAACTTGGAAAATTATTTCTGCTGTAATTCTGCAAATCTCCTCTTTTGAGGGCATTCTTAAGCTTATGTGACCTACATCAGAAGATGTAATGCATACCTTATCTGCATCATAAACCTCATCATCTAAAATCACTTGTTGATGATGTAAATGATAAGCAATTCTCTAACTATAAATATCATTTTTAGGTTCTTTAGAATCTTAATCTATAAAATCATCACACATGCTTACCATATTGCAACTTATATCATCATGTATTTTCTCTTCATTTTCTTCTTCAAGTTGCACACCTTGATCTGGGGCAAATGATTGAGCAACAACACAATAATTAGAAGAATGAGGCGATTGACATACAATGCACCATGGTATATCAAAATTTATATTTATAGTGTTCCTTTGTAGGGGGTTTGGAGCACCCTTATCCTTCACATTTTGTGTCTAGTTAGGAATTGGCTTACCATCTTTCCATTGGGTAGTGTAAGGGCAATTTTGCATTTGAGGTTGCCTATTAAAATTACTATTATTTACAAGGGTTCTCTCAGCAACATTTGGCTTATTGAAATTAGTGGGATTCATCTTCTTCAGCAATTCCAACACCTGGCCTATAGTAGGATCTTCTAGCTTCTTTTCTGTAGGAGTTTTATCACCCTCCCTTTTGTTATCATTTTAGGGATTGAAAAGCTTTGGGTCGTCTCTCCTACCCATTTTGTTGGATGCTTTCCTATTTTTTTCTATATTTACTACAACTTTATAGGCATCCCTTAAAGTTTTGGGATCCTTGTCCCTCAATTGATAAGCCATCTTGCTATCAAAAGCATTAAAATATGTTGTCAGACAAGCATAGGTGTCATACCTTTCACATTTACCTTCCATTTCCATTTAATTACGTGTATAAATCCTCAAAATGAACTATCCATCTATTATTCTTTTTCCATCTCAAACATTATGGAAAGTTATTAATTAGATGCTACTAACTAAGTCTCAAATATTAATTATTCATGTGATTTGTTATTTTTAGTTTATTTTTATTATTCTTTATTTCTCAAATGTTTACTTTATCTAATTATTAGTATTTTATTTTTAATTTACTTAATTAAATCCTACCATTCCATATCTATCCGCTACAAATCCATTAACTTCCAATTTGTTCAACTCTTCCCATACAGACTAAATTATTCCCAAACAATACCAGTCACTTTTTCTTTTCTTTTTTATTATTCTTTATTTCTCAAATGTTTACTTTATCTAATTATTAATATTGTTATTTTTCATTTACTTAATTAAATCCTACCATTCCATATCTATCTACTACAAATCCATTAACTTCTAATTTGTTCAACTCTTCCCATATAGACTAAATTATTCCCAAACAATACCACTCACCTTTTTTTTAAATAACGATTTTCCCCTTAAATATCCTAAAGAAAGTAATGATAAATTTCAAAATTCATTAACTGTAACTTAATTTAAAATCTAATTATCATTATTTTTTTTTAATTTTTTAATATTTGATATTTAGTTATCATTATTATCATTACTAATATTATTATTATTTAAAATCTAAATATTAGTATTACTCGAGAAACCCTTCAACTCCCCATTTCCCATCTAAGACCAACTACCTCAACTTGCTAGTACTATTACACAATTCTTGCTAATATTAACTTAACTATTAAACCACTAATTAACTACCCCTAACAATTCTCACGTGCATATCACTTTATTACTCAAAACTCTTCCATGCCTTTACATTGCCTAAGACTTTACAATACCTCTCATGCAAAATGGGTTGACATTATGGGGTCACATGCTAGTAATCCCTCCCTTCTCAATCTTTATGACATGATTTCCAACTTTTCGCAAGTACACCTAGAAAGAAGGGTCCATCAAATAGAAACACAAGGTGGAGGGACATGGAATGCCTAGCTACTCCCCTATTTTTTTAGATGCATGACCTCCCCTTTACTAGGTGAGCTAAGGTTGAAAATAGACAATTTTCTAACATTGCATAGTTATTATTTTTTTTGAGTTCATTTTCCCTCCATGAAATTGGTGCCCAAAATTCTATGCATTGGTTTTGCTGCTACTACACATCCCTTCCAAGTCACCTATTTTCTAGGGAAGCACATTGTCCCCTCTAAATGAGAGGAGGCACTTATGACAAGTAGGTAAGATATAAGTTAAGGCAATGTGCCTTTTTCAACTTGGTTAAATCTCCTTGCTTATAACATGGGGCCTGGGTAAGGATGCCCCTAACATGTGACAGGGAGATGGGACCCCATATAAAGGTGCCCAAGTCTTTGTCTTAAATTTTTAGGCACCTTGCATAAATTTTGTTATCATTTTTTTTTAAATCTTTAGTCAAACTCAATGCGTATGTTTTAAAACTAGTACCTTCTTTTTTATTAGTTCCCTTTTTATAATATGACACCATTATAATAGCATTTAAGGTTTGTTGATCTCTTGTTTATTTTTGTTTAATTTTATCTATATGTCTTTGCTGATGGGTATGATGTGACATAAGAGTCATGTGGCTCACTTGAGCCCTTCATTTGTAATATAAAAAAAAATGGGGAATTGATGTGGTTAAAGTTCCTTCCCTTAGAATTTATGTTATTCTATTAATATTTATTTTACAAGATACTAGAGTGTATTCCTCTTAATATTTTATTAGTGTGTATTAGTTGGGTATGATTTGCACTTTTCCCATATAAATTCCAGAGAGTTAATGAGCACGTAGAGCAAGTTATTTCTTATTCTCTTATACATTCTATATCCTCCATTTGAATTTCTTCTTCTATGGTCTAGGGTCCTCTTAATAGTTATTGCAATGATACATTAGGGGTTAATAAATATGTTATGAAAGTATAAATTAATGAAATTATTGATTCATTTTGACAATAAATCAATAAAAAAGCATAAATAGAACACGTGATAGAATTCTTATATGAAATAAAATGATTATTCTTATCTACGATTAATGAAATTTGGTAAACCATTTTTTCAAAAGCTAATATTGTATTCACATGCAAGGATCTAATTCAATGATACACATAAAATTATTATTCAAGAAAGTTGAAATGATAATATCATTTCATGAATCTAATCCTCCTATTATTACAATTCTTCAATGATAATTAGATTCATTCTTGCAATCTACATAGATGTGAAGGAGAAAAATAACTTAAAGAACCAAGAATACTTATCTTCCTACACACAAAACAAGCTTCCTCCAATAATTCTTACAATATACAAAAGGTGGTGAAATCTACATAGTATGATAACACAATAGAAATTATATTCATTAAACATAGATGTTTCACCAAATCTCCATGTCAATGAGGAGCAATAACACTATTCTTGCAATACATTTAAATGCACACAAGAAGATAGAGTTTGCTTATAGCCTCAACTCAAATACAACAAAGAATGTCTTCATCTCCTATGCCCCTGGAAAGAAAATAAGAGCTCCAAGTTTTCAAGATCATCCAATAAGGACCTACAAATGAGGGATAAAATTAGTGAACCGTGGAGGCTCACCTCCCAACCTAGGCCTAATGGAGGCTACCCGCTAAGCTAGGGGAAACAAGGCTCAATCAGGATACATTCAAGCAACATAAAAAGACATGAACTAACATGAATCCAACTTCTTTACAACACAATCACAACCCCAACCACGCTTTACACAATGATTCACAAATGGAATCATAATCATTGGGTGAAGTTGGGCTCTTCAGAGACAAGAATGTCATATCCTTATACATAAAGAGATCTTGCAATTGTAATATGCCCAACAAGTCTTCCAAGAAATACATGTCATCCAAGGCTATCAATATTCACTTGCCTCAACTAGATTATCCGTACTTGCTCCTTTCACAAATTCTCACTTATACCTCTACATAGAACAATAGAAAGGCAAATGGATTTCAATGGAGCCCATACTCCATGAAATATATTCTCTCTCCAAGAGAAAGATTTCTCAACTCCAATGTAAAGCCCAACTAACCCCTTCACCCGTAAGGCTTCTCTTACCTCCCAAGGGTGAGTGAAGCTTTCAGAACTAGTACAACATTCAATCCACTACAACAAAATCAAGAAACAAAATCAAATACAAGTAAATCCAACATGCTCATTTACATACACAACAACTACTACATACACCAAATGCAAACACATAAATATTACAAGAACACTCTTCCAATTTTGATCTTTCAAATTTCATGAGATGAGAGAAAATATGGCATGAAGTACTAACCTCCTTCCAAGCTATGGTTATGGAAATAGTAATGAAGAGCTTTCTTTCTTGCTTCCAAGTTCTTCTTCCAAACCCTAAGTGTCTCTACCATTAGAGATTGGGTGAAAAACCCCTAAGTTTGATAGAAGCTCCCTAAAAAGACCTCCACTTCCATCCTCACCTACTCCTCTTACACCCTTGTACATTTCGACCAATAGGAATTTACCCAACTAGAGGAATAAGGACAAATGTCATATGACACTTTGATTTTCGAATTGGCTTGAAAATGACTAGTTTAGAGGGTCTCCTAAGCTTCCTAGGCCAACTTATGGTTATATTTAGACCCCCAACCTACACTACTATCATGTGGCTGACTTATTTTCACCAAAATAACACTTGGGAACCACTTTTATGCTCTCTAAAGTTCCTATAAATTTTTATTTGAATTTCATCATGAAGGTGACCCATCCTAACACTCTCCAAGGTGAGTTAACATAATTTTATAATGGGATTAAGTTTAGGTTAAGTGACTTCATGCCCACAAATTCTATATGACATTTCATTTACACATAAACAACACAAGTGTCAAATGACACACATACATTAAATACTTACACATCATGATGACGCGTCACTAATTAATCATGATCTTTAAACTTATAATACCCATGCACAATCACATTATGAAATAAACACAATACAACAAGGTTTTGAATCTTCCAAATATTCACCTTGGATTTACTATTTTCACATAGGTTTGAACCTTGTTTCCCCAAATAATTTCTATGGTTCAACTTTCTTTCACACTCAACTTAACCATCAGTAGCCCAATGAAACATTAGAGAAATACATGTAGATAAGTGTAGAATGATCCAATATCACATAATTTTCATTAGCATATACAATTAACTTTCATCTAATCATTTCCATAAAATATTCAAAACATTGAAATATCAAAATATGTGTATCAACATTTATCTTTCTTAACATAACAAAATTACCATTCTAACACTATTACAATACTTGTCTATCATAACAATGAAACACTGTGGTGATATCTATTACACCATTAAAACAAATAAATGGAACCTAGTATATCTCTTAGTGGAGATCACTAATATGGGAACATGAACTAGTATCTTTTCAGTCAAGCTAAACATAACAACATTACTAGCAATACCACTTTATTACATTATGAGGGTGTGTGTGTTCTAGGGTTAATCCCTCAAGCCATTAGAATGTTCCAAAATTATGTCATCATGATTTGAAAACAATCTATGAATAAGAACATTTATGTTTTGTTGTTGTTATAGTCTACATCCATTGTTATTTCTTAGGAGAGAAAATGTTCTTTCATCTTTCCTAATTTGGCTAGCGAATCATTCTATAAATCCCTTGATCGAGTCCCTAGTTTGAACATATAAGGAAAATGAATGATGTACTAAGTGGAAATATTTGTTAGAAATGAAGGAAATTTTCTTTAAGAAATGATATAGAGTGTAGTGGATAGAGGATGGTGATAAAAAAACTTCATTCTTCCATAGATCGACATCAAATAGAAACACCATAAGCCTATTGGTGGAAAGTAAAGGTCGGGGAATATCAGAGGAGGATGATGGGATAAAGGATTGGGCCTCTAAATAATTTTAGGATATCTACAACCCCCCACCAAATCGAATTAAAATTAACACTCAAGAGGATATTTTAAGGATCATGAACCCAAATTTTGATGACTAGATCAAAAATGCCTTGATTGATAAAGTTATAGAGGAGGAAGTGAGAAATGTTGTGTTTAGTATGACCCAATTGAAATCCCTAGGTCCATATGGGTTTCCCCTTCATTTTTTAGGAGATTTAAAATATTGTCAAGTATGATATTCCTCATGCCACTAGTGACTTTGTGACAACGGGAAAATTGTTGAAGGAACCTACTAAACTTTCATAGTGTTAATACCGCAGATAGAGGGATAGAGATGTCTCAAGGAATTTAGATACATACTCTTCTCCATCATGATTTATAAGATTCTCTCTAAGGTCATTGTGAACTGTATTAAGCCCATTCCTAAAAATTTTAAATATAGGTCCATACCAAAATGGATTTGATTTTGGGAGATAGATTCTGCATGTGGCCATCACTATCATGCCCAAAATACAAGGAAAAAACACACGTACTAATTTTTTTTTTAAAGAAATAATAATTTCACTAAGTTTAATAAGTTTGGGTCAGTTAACATGTAGGTACATTGCAAGACAACATCACATTTTCACAAATAGTGTCCTAACATTTCCATTTAAGTTTAAAGTAAATGTGTATGAGTAGATCAATGAATTGGAACAATCGTTAAAAATTGATTAGCATTTGATTCATTATCTTTTTAATTTTTAGGTAATACATTATTAATAAAATAAATCAATCAAACAACCCTAGACTTATAGTACTGCACATTTACCTAGTTATATATATTCCACACTTAAGGTTTGATCTAAATCCTAACTCAAACTGATGCACTGTACTAGTTGATTTCATAATCATACTAGCCTTAATTTAAGAAAAAAATAACCGCTAACATTAAAATGAACTAATTAACTAATATTTTTGATTAACTTTAATTAATATGAAAATTCTACTTAACAACCACTAATTACTTAGCATAATGAATTCTAATTTATTCTGTACATGAATTAATAAATCAACTAACTCATTTTAAACAACACATTGTACCAATTATAGAATTTTTTTTTTCTTTTTTTTTTTCTAAATATGATTCAATATTGAAAAAAAATTCAACACTAATTTGCAATGATATTTATCATATAATATTATAAAGGTAAAACTAATTATAATCTAATAACTCTACTTATACAAAAATCTAAAATTATTGAATACTAATATACTTTAATTAAAATTTAATTGAATTAAAACTACCAACATTCTATTAATACTAACTTCTATTAACTAGTTAACTAACATAATACTAATATTTAAATAATAATAAAAACATCTAATTTAATTTAATATAAATACAACTTAACTAATAATTTAAAAAAAACACATAACTAACATTCTTTTAATAAAAATAAGATTAATTAATACCTAAACTAAACTAAATTTAAACTAACAAACTAATGACTATCTATATTAATCATATTCTAACTTAAAATTTTAAATTTTCACTTACCCACTTACTAACCTAAACTAATTTAAGAAAACTAAACTAAATCATAATTTAAAACATACAATTGAAATTACTAACAACTAAAACTAACCAAATCTAAAACTTTAACATATTAATACAATTACTAATAAATTTAAAAACCAACTAATAAAACAATCAACTACAACTTTAGTAAAAAAAAGGAAACTAATAAACAAAACAATGCTACACCACTCCTGGTCCCCCTTAACTCTTTCCAACCCACATGACCCAAGGACAAGGCAACCCCCAAAGAGGGTAATGCAAGCTGCCAAATGCTGACCCTTGACATGACACCATGGCGCCATCCAAGGAGTGACTAAAGTAGTGATTGCTGTTTGGATTAAAAGGTGTCCAAAGCCACTTTAATACATGTGTTTTTTTTGAAAACTTACAATCCCAACTTCTCAGCCGGCCACATATTGCAACTTCCTCTCATGCAGCCCAAGGAAACCCATGGAGAATGTATACTGATAGCAAGGAAGAAGGTTTAAAAGAAGAGGTACTATCATGTTTGAAATGTGGCCAAGAAAACATTCATACACTTGCCTCATGAAGGCATTGTCTCCTACTCCCTCTCTAAGTGTCAGGTGAACTAAATGTGACATAGATGTCTAGGAAATTTCCATGCACAAGAAGACATGGCTCCAAATGTATGTGCTAAGAAAGGTGAGATGTGGAGGAAGTTTTAAATGGCATATGCTATGCACACCTATCCAAGTACAAGGAAAAAGGTGGAAGGAATAATTTGAGACTGAATTTTCTTTCATCTTTCCTAATTTGGCTAGCGAATCATTCTATAAATCCCTTGATCGAGTCCCTAGTTTGAACATATAGAGTTTCATTTTCAAGTGATTTTAGCTATTCCACCTAATGTTATTGAATGGGTATTACAATTATAATAACCAAAGTCTACTTTAGTCTCTAATATGATTTCATAAATCATTATTAGTAACAAAAATGTCAATCATAACCTTATTTAAGTCCTAATCACATTCATTTCATCAAATCTATAATAGGATACTAGTGTGGGCCTTACATAAATATGTTGTCTTTAAAATATTAAAGAATTTTTAGCTCAATTATAGAAAATGATAAATAACATCATATTAGATTGATAAGTACGAGATAATTTCTATAGTAAGTCAAATTGTGATATTGCTACTAGGATTTAATTGTGTTATTTTGATTCAAAATCATTGACCCATGTTTCATGATTAGTTATTCAACATGAATCCATCTCTCATGAGAATAAATGGAACACTTAAGCATGCTCAGGCCGGAGTAGTACTGGGATGGGTGATATCCTAGGAAGTCCTAGTGCTTTTCCCTTGTCGGCATCACCTAGATCCAATTAGTGCTAATTATTCCATTTATTCTCATGAGAGATGGATTATTGCTAAATTAGTTCTCATGAGACATGGGTCAATGATTTTGACTCAAAATCATGTAGTTAAATCTTGATAGCAATATCACAATCATATTAGATATTAATGGGATAATAAAGGAATTTTTGATTTTTAAAATCATCTTATAAGACTACTAACTATGTGTAGGCTCATGAAAATCCATAACACTATCCATGACGAAATGGTTTAAACTTAAAATTGCTCATTATATTTAATATTTTTAGAATGGAAAAACTCTTTGTAATTGCCTTCCAATTCATTTTTATAAGGATAATATGGATTGAACTATGTATGCTTTCTATGATTTTTAAAAGAAAGATATTGTAAAATTCACTCTCAATAAGAGTATTCATAAGGGATTCCTCATGATCTTTGACTTAAACTTAAAGGAGACAAAGACATGTTACCATTGGCCACATGCAAATTTATCCTAAGGAATGTCAAGAGATAATACTATTCTGACCTAATTATATGTCCAATAATGTTTATGTTCTAACACTACAAAGGTCACTAAGATACTCTAGGGAAATTTGGTTTAATTATCTTGTTATTTTTATTAGTGTCATAATTCAAACATAATAGTTTTTGTTTGAAAAGATACACTATTTATTTCAAGGGGACCTTTCAAGACCAACAATATATTTGTTCACTTTTTCCAAATTGGTAAGGAAAAATGCAAGCACCCCTTTCATATGGTTTGTGTGAAAAACAATATAATCTCACCAGATAGACACCATGTCTATTTTCAATTTGGAAGTTCACTAATTTAAAATTTTCAACCAAGAGTGCAATACATCTCTATTTTATTTTTACAAAGAGAGCTTAAAATCATTTCTATTTGGGTTCTCAAGACACTTTGGGTACCATAGAATAGTGAACGGTCACTAGGAAAGTCATTAACAAGATTCTTTTTTTATAATTTTATCAAAATATTAAGTGATATTACATTTTTATTTGCTTTCAAATATTTTTACCATAGTGACCTCTTGTTTTCTAATTTCTTTGTCTTTTGTGTTTCTAGTTATTATTTTTCAGTCAAAAGGAATGATAAATCAAATTTTATTTTTGATTGCAACATTCAATTCACAGTCATCCTAAATATAATAGTTTATGACTTCATAATTCATTTGATTCAAATAATTACTTGCAACATTCAATTTAACAATTTTGCAATGAGAAATTTAGTGAAATTAGCTTTACTTTAAAATATTGAATAGATTGTTTAAATAAAACCATGTAATAGGACCAAAGAATGTGAAATGAAATGCACACACACAAGAAGATTTATTATTAAAAAGAAGAAAATCTATACAACCTAAAAAAATTCAGATAGTTGAGTAAAACTATATAAATAGTTACATAATTAAACTGCCAGAAAACTACTTCCTAAAAAAAAAAAAAAACTAAAGATATCTCAAAGGATTTTTTAGTGTTCTCCCCTTAATATGAAGGGATATTTTTCATGCCAATTAGCTTTTACAATTGTTCAAATTTAACACAACCCAGTGCTTTAGTAAAAATATTTGCAATTTGTTCTTTCGTGGAATAGTGTTTCAACTATATAGTTTTGGCCTAAACATGATGTCAGATCAAGTGATATTTGGTATTGATATGCTTTGTTGGATCATGAAATTTAGGATTCTTAGCCAATTATATTGCATGATTATTATCAACAATTAAATTTGTTGAAGTTATTTGTTTCACGTGTAAGTCATTATGAATTTTTCAAAGCCACATAATTTATTTTTTATCTTGAGCTGTTGTTATGTGTACCACTTCAGTTGTAGAGTTAGCATGAATTGTTTGGTTCCTTGATCTCCAAGTAATAGGAGTTAATCCAAGAGTCATCAAATAACCAAAAGTAGATAACCCATTCTCTTTGTCACCATCAAATTCTGAGTTAGGATAGCTAGTAAGATTTAAATGTGAAATTTTTGAATATTTTATGCCATGAGTTTGAGTTCCTTTTAGGTATTTTAAAACTCATTGTGCTGCAATAGAATGCCCTTTACATGGATTTTGCATAATATGGACAAAATTCCTACTAAAAAGGTAATTTTAGGATGAGTAGTGGTGAGATGAATCAAACTTCCAATAAGCTTCCTATACTTGGTTGAATCTTCAAAATCATTTCCTTCATTAGATAAAATCTTCAAATTTGTCTCCATTAGACTAGAAACAAAATTAAAATCTTTCATGCAAAATCTGCATAATAACTCTCCAATATTTTTTTTTTGAGAAATAAAAAAGGAACTCAGGATTCTGAATGACTTCATTACCTAAGTAACAATGAAGTAATCCAAAGTTAGTCATATCCAACCAATTTTAAAACTCTCTCTTGATGGATTCTATATAATCATCATTATTTCTTGTAATGAGAAGATCATCACCATATACAACTAGAAACACAATTGATCTACCAATTTTCTTGACAAAGAGAGTTGCATCATCTAGAATAAAATGCTTCTAGTCTAATTTGAGGAGGTTCTAAGTTAATTTTTCATACCAAGAACATGGTGCTTTCTTCAAAACATACAAATATTTTACCAATTTACATACCTTTTGTTCCTAATCTTTGATAACAAAACCTTGAGTTTGTAGCATATAGACATCTTCCTTCAAATCTCCATTCAAAAATGTTGTTTTAACATTGATGTGTTGTATATTCCATCCTTTTTATGGTTCCAAGGAAAAAAATGCTCCAATAGTTCCCCACTTGGCTATAGGAGCAAAGGTTTTCATGTAGTCAACACCTTCTCTCTGAGCATATCCTTTTTCTACATGTTTTTCTTTTTGTTTGTCAACTGATCCATCAACTTTATATTTGTTCTTATATACCCACTTGCAGACAATACATTTGGTTCCAACCGGAGGGTCTACTAACCTCCAACTTCCATTTTTTATGATAGCATCATACTCTCTTTGCATTTCACTTCGCCATGCATCACTTGTTGTTGCTTCTTGAAATGAAGAAAGTTAATCGACAATAGAAAAAATTAACTCAAAATATTCATACCTCTTTGGAATTTTCTTGGTCTCATTGATGCTATATTTATTGCTCTGAAGTTCTATCAATCTTTAGAGTGTTTGAATTAGATTCTTCACAAGCTAGTTCATATTCTTTTTCAATATGTTTTTCAGAACTATTCTCTTCTCTTTCAATAGGTTCTTCACAAATTATTTTAGTTTCTTTAGAATTTCTATCTTTCATATTTTCTTCATTCTCTATAACTTCCAAAGATTGAAGAAGAAATGGAATCCCCACTTCAAGAGTTGGAAGTTCATTATCATGTTCATGATAGAAATTTTTTGATTTAAATATATCAAGATGAGAAAGTTGTTTGTCAATACTATGTGCATCTTTTTCAAATTCAAGAAATATAACATCTCTAAAAATAATAGAGTTTCTATTCTCCTCATCATATAGAGGATAAGCTTTGGAAGTAAAAGAATATGCCCAAAAAATGCATTTTCTACTCCTAGCCTATAATTTATTTCTCAAGTGAGTAGGAATAAAAGTATAATAGCTGCTATCAAAAAACCTAAAATTCTTGACGCCTGGAAGATGACCATGCCACATTTCATAGCGATTTTTACTTTGTAGTGCAGCAAAAGGACTTTTGTTCCTTATGTAGACATCACAAAGGACTACTTCTCCCCAAAATAGTAATTTAACAATTTCAAAAAAAATCATAGATCTCACCATATTTAAGAGTATTCTATTCATACATTCTACCACACCATTGCATTGGAGGTTACAAGGAATAGTTGTCTAATGCTTAATAGAATTTTCTTGCAAATATTTCTCAAAATATTTAGAAGTGTACTCACCACCATTATCACTTCATAGGGTTCCAATATTGAGTTCAGTCTCATGTTTAATCACAAATGAAAATTTTTGAAGGTATCAAAAGCTTGAGATTTCTCTTTTAATAAAAAAACTCCAACACATCCTGGTATAGTCATCAATAAAATTCATTATGTATTTGTTTCCATTTTCTGATAGAAAAGGCATAGGGCCACACAAATTTAAGTGAATGAGACCTAGATTTCTAGAAGCTCTAAACATAGAATTATGGAAAGGTTGTTTATTGTGTTTGCCTAAACTGCAAGGATGACATTGAGAAATTTGTTTTGGGATAGTGGAAAGTCCTTGACCTTCATTTTGTTTCATAAATATGTGACCATCATAGTTAATGTGATGAAATCTTCCATGCCATAAGAAGTTGGAAGAAATATTACCACCATGCTATGAGAAATTCGCATAATTCAAAGAACTTCACAAAGTACCTTTCAAATATTAAAAAAAAATCATCTTCCACCCTAACCATTACAATTACATGATCATCATCTCTTCTAATCTCAATAATACCATCAAACATATGTATTTAATGACCTTTTTTTCTAATATGTGCAAGTGATATTAAGTTTCTCTTCAATTGTGGAAGTATAAGAACATTAGAAAGTATGTAATCAACAATAACTAGTAATTTAAGCCTAGTAGATACAATGCCTGAAGGTTTTAACTCATATTTGTCAGAAAAATATACTACTCCACCCACTTGATCATTGAATGTCTCAAAAAAAATCTTCTAAGTGTCATATGACATGTAGGTTTAGTATCTAACTACCAACTATCACTTAAATAAGAATTTGAAGTATTAAAAACTTCTTCAATCCCAACATTACAATGTGCTATAACATTATGTGTAGATTTAGAAGGGTTACCTCTATCTAGTGGCATCTCCATCTTGTCACAAATCTTCTCCCACAAAGTTCAACAAAGATTGGCACTCTGATCCATCTTTCCACATTTATACCACTGATTAGATTGCTTGTCTTTTCTTTGATAATCTCTATGTTAGTGTTGTAGTTGAGAATATTGTCTATCACCTTTATAATTTTTACTCCTCCTACCTCTAGACTATCTTCTTTCATGCGCTTTATTCCTACTATCATGTCTAGAAGGCTCATCTTTGGATGTTTTCCCCTATTGTTTTTGTGTAACACACAAAGTCTCATCATTTGAAAGTGATTATTTCTTTGCAAATGCTTTTTCTCTCTCTAAAATCTTCTCCACAAATTTTTCAAATGTTATATATTTCATCTTTTCACTAGCTTGAAGAGATTCAAGATGGTGTGAATAGGTAGGATAAATAGCTTTGATAAAAGTAGTGAGTTATAGATCTACTTTTACACCGATGGCTTCAATATCATGAAATAAAACCCTAATTTCATATGGTAACTTTATCAGATCATTATCTTTCATTTCTAAGTTGGATAACTTCATTAATACTTGAATTATTTCAAGTTCTAAATGAGAATCATACAAGGCTTTAATGCTACAAATGCAATTTCACAAGATATTATATGTCTACTTACCTCTTTAGTAATGGAGGTAACAATGAGAGTGTAAGCCTTTTTGTCTTTACTCTTCCAGATGACAAGTTAATTTTCATCTATAGGATGCTCTGGGTCTTCATTTGAATCTTTTCTTTCATAAACATCATCCCACAAATCATTAAAAATAAGAGTATTTTTTACTTTCTGAAACCATTCATGGTAATAATCTTTTTTAGAAGGAAATATTCTAATAATTGAAATTAAAGAATGCATTAGCATCATTGTTCAATCTAAATTCTTTTTCTACAAAAACTTGGCTCTAATACCACTATAATAGGCCCAAAGAATGTGAAATGAAATGTGCACCCATAGGCAAATTTATTATTAAAAAGAAGTGAATATATACAACCTAAACAGTTCAAGAAGTTGAGTAAAAATATATAAATAATTACATAATTAAACTGCCAGAAAACTACTTCCTAAAAATTAAATAACACGAATCTTATAAGTATTTTTCAACTCTGTTTTAACAAAAAAAAGAATTTTGTAATTACCTTTTCAATGAAACATGTTATTTTATAGCATCGTTTTCTCTTATCTACTCTCTCAGTAGGCCTATCTTAACCTCTTTTATATCATTTGTATTATTACTTTATATATCTTGGATACATTGACTCCATGGTTGTATAGTATTAGTTTGTTATCAATATATGGTGATGAAACAAATATAAACAACAGCAACATAGAGATGAGAGAATGTAGGAAGATATAAGCACAGAGGTAAACAAAAGTGCACATTCTTTTCGACTTATAATGATATTATAAAGCTTTGGAGGATGAATTGCATCAAAAAAATGAGGACAACATAGAGTTTTATTCCTTATATAGGATTACACTAAACACAAACTTAGAAACATGGATGGCAACTATGATATCAATAATAGACACATACAATTGATTTTTATTTGATGATATAGATGTTTAGTTTACCCATACAATAAATACTTAGAGTTTTTTTTACACAAACTTTACCCCTTAGTCTTCATTAAGAGTTACACAAAAGTTTCACTTCTTTCCTATTGTCCAATTGTTGGTCCCAAAGTTCTCATTCCCTGAGGCTTGAACATTGTCATTCCCATCTATTTTGTTTCCTAAGTTGTTTCCTCTCGATGGCTTCCCATATAATGATGGTGATATAGTAGAAGATGTGGTAGGCTAGTCAGGTGGAGCATAAGACTTCTTATAACATGTAAGGACTACCCCTTGAAAATAGGAGCCACATTAGAAATATCGATCAAAATTTTAGAAAATTCAACAAGAATCAAGGTCAATATACACATTGACTAGTCAACATTATTTTTTAATTACTATTAAATTTAAAATAAATGTATATATAGGTACAAGTATGAAGATAAGAGATAAAATGAAAATTTCTAAAAGAAACCATAACTAGTTAGGTCTAGATACCAACATGATCCAAACCTATCTTCCAAGCTGACAAGACTCCATAACATGTCCAAGAACACAAGGGCAAGAATATTGTAGGAGTGCTTTACCACCCTACCATGAAGTTGTTAAGCTTTCTCAAAATATTTCCTAACATGAAAGATACCTAGCTAAGCAACAAGGAAATCTAACCAAGAGAAACTAAAAAAATTAATGGAATTACATGTACAACACTACCAAGAATATACATTTTTCATAGAAACATAGTTCAACAATTAAGAACATGCATCTTTCATTTTTCCATCACTGGTTCAATATTTAATTCCATATCAACATTTAAAAAAAATACATGTTTTATGGAAACTTGGACATTCATAACAACATTCATGCATACTCCACCCTAAACACACATCAACCATTTAATAAATCAATGTATTCCCACATATACAAAAACATAAAAGATCCCTAGATCACATTGCATATATAAATTAATCAATATAATTATTCCATATTCACTAAACCCAATATGTAATTATGGAGTATATTTCTAGAGTAGAATGTGTTTTAGCTTACATGCATGTATTACTTGTCTTTATAGATTCCTACTCACAATCATCTAGAGTTCTCATTCACTAAGTCATATCATCAAGGCAATCACAACCATATTCCAAATCCTTAATTTCATATAACATCCATTCACATTCTAAGATACAAGTCAATTTGAGCTTAACATTAGTCCACTCATTCTACAAAAAACTACATCTTAACATAGATACAAGAAGTAATTTAGAACATTAAATACAAATAATTGTTGAAAAATGAAGATGGGGTAACTGAGAGGGGAGGGGTGAATTAGTTACCACAAAAATATTTTCAAAAGTCTTAAAGATGCCTTAAACTTAGTTG
Source organism: Cupressus sempervirens (assembly GCA_028749045.1). Taxonomy (NCBI): domain Eukaryota; kingdom Viridiplantae; phylum Streptophyta; class Pinopsida; order Cupressales; family Cupressaceae; genus Cupressus; species Cupressus sempervirens. The sequence continues at coordinate 96,514,789 of CM053790.1, forward strand.
TTGCTGTTAAACACAAAAATTACTGCTTAAAACTTGATAGATGTTTAGTTAATTTATGAAGTATTTACTGAAACAAGCGACTATGTAAAAGAAAGTAATCATTAACACAGTAGACACCAGATTTACGTGGAAACCCAATATGGGAAAAACCACCAGCAACTAGTCACCAATTTTCACTCTTCTGAAGTGAGCCCTGTTAGGAGCCAACCCTGTTAAAGGTTACAAAACACACTGTTAGGTGTGACCCTGTTAGAGGATTTAATCACCCTGTTAGGAGTGGCCTTGTAAGAGGTCTTTTTGAACAATTCAACTGAATTGCCACCCTGTTAAAGGATTTATGAAATGGCTGTTAAACCAACTCTGTTGGAAGATTTTGGAATCACTGTTACAATAGTTAGAAAGCAACAATGAATGATCTGAGAATACATGCAACTTATCTTGCTGAATACAGATCTCAGTTTAGCTCCACAAGATCCTTACTGATCAAATATATCTCTGCAGCTCCAAGATTTCCCTCTGCTCAATTCTGCTTAGGCACACGCAAGTCTCTTCCTTGCACTTCCTTGCACTATCTGTACAAACTCTCTCTCCTTTTCTTTTTTTCGCATCTTGAGCACCTCTTTATATATTATTCATAATACCAGGTCGGCCCCAACCAACTTGTCAAAACAATTCCAAAGTCGGCTTGCCCAACCAACTTGACGAAACATATTCCAAAGTCGGCTTGAACTAAAAACCAAAATTCTTCACTGGCCGACGCTGCTCGGTCAATACAGAACAAAAACTTGCTTCCTGTGTTAACCGGCAGAACTCGGTAAAAACTACAATTATCGAGGAATTTGGTAAACCTGCCACTTCCTTTGGAAACTGACTAGACTAGGTAAAAGCTGTCTTCGACTACCGAGTGAGCTCGGTGAAAACTCAGCTTTCCTTAGCTTACTGTGCGAACTCGGTTAACACTAACCGTTTGCTACAAAATCCTTTGATACCCGAGTGATCTCGGTAAGAACTAAACTTTCCTTAGCTTACCGTGTGAACTCGGTTAACACTAACTCACCGTGTGACATACAGGAATGCTCGGTATACACTGCAAAAGGCTTTTACTAACCGACTAAGCTCGGTAGACTCTATAAACTATTTTCCTGGTTGATAGAACTCGGTAGACTCTGTCTGATATCTGATATGACATTTGTGTAACATCAAAGACAATACACAATTACTTAATTGTATTCAACAATCTCCCTCTTTGGTATTGATGGCATCACAACATGTCATAGCAGAAATGAAATTTGAAAGCAAGTCTACTACAACACAACACAATTAACAATTCTCCCTCTAAGATAGAGAACTCTCCCTCTTACAGTAATCTCCCTTTGTGAAGAAATTAGTTAATCAAAATTTGGATTTCAGAAAAGATATGACAGTAAAAACTCTCCCTCTTTGACAACACATGCCAAAGACCATCTAATTTCAAATGAATTTCATTGTACCTTTAGTACTGATTCATATGCAATATTTCCTTGATTTGCTGCATCAACTGATGATTGTTCAATTTTGTAAGAGCTGATGCATCACTAAAACTTATTTTAGTAAACTTCAGATAGGGGAATAACCCCTAACTTACCTCTGAGATACAAAAATGCATCCTTAGGTAAAGGCTTTGTGAATATGTCAGCAATCTGTTCCTTTGTATGTACATATTCCAATTTGATTTCCTTGTCCTGCACCAATTCTCTGACAAAGTGATACTTGATTGCAATGTGCTTAGTCTTAGAGTGCATTACTAGATTTTTAGATATATTGATTGCACTTGTGTTATCACAAAACATGACGACTGGTTCCTTGATTTCCATCTTCATGCCTTGTAGCAATTGCTTGAACCAAACAATATTAGAACAGTTTACTGCTGCAGCAACATACTCTGCCTCTGCTGTTGATTGAGCTGTACAGTTTTGCTTTTTGCTTATCCAAGAAACCAACCTCTTTCCAAGAAAGAATGCACCTCCACTTGTGCTTTTTCTGTCGTCAAGGTTTCCTGCCCAATCAGCATCAGTAAACACTTTTAAGTCTAGGTTTCCTCCAAGTTTATACCATAATCCATAATCTTCAGTTCCTTTCAGATATCTCATTATTCTCTTGATTTCCATCATGTGATTTTCTCTTGGTTTGGCTGAAAATCTTGCCACAATTCCAACTGCAAGAGCAATATCTGGCCTAGTATGAACTACATATTACAACTTTCCAATCATAGATCTGTACAATGTCTGATCTATTTCCTTTGAATCATCTTCTTTGGTAAGTTTTAGTCCAGTACACATGGGAGTTCCAACTGGTTTACAGTCTTCCATACCAAACTTTTTCAATATCTCTTTGATATATTTTGCTTGAGTGATGTAGATGCCATTCTTGTTCTACTAAATTTGAAGTCCCACAAAGAATTTGATTTCACTGAACATTGACATTTCAAATTCCTTGCTCATTTGTTCTGAAAATTCTTTGCAAAGATCATCATTCCCTGTGAAAATAGTATCATCTACAAATATTTCTGCCAGGACAATTTTATTTTTTGGTCCTTCCTTGATATACAAACTACTGTTATCATTATTTCTTTGAAATCCAATTTGAATAAGATAGCTATGCAATCTTTCATACCATGCTCTAGGGGCTTGTTTCAGACCATACAATGCCTTGTGCAATTTGCAAACCATGTTCTTTTTATCTGGATCAATAAAACCTTCAGGTTGTTCAATGTAGACCTCTTCATCCAGTATACCATTTAGAAATGCTGACTTGACATCCATCTGATAAACTTTAAATCCTTTGTAGGCAGCATATGCTAATAAGGTTCTAACACCTTCCAATCTACCAACGGGAGCAAAAGTTTCTCCATAATCTATGCCTTCTTCTTGAGAATATCCTTTGCACACTAATCTAGCTTTGTTTCTTGATACTTTACCATTTTCATCCAACTTATTTCTGAAAACCCACTTTGTACCGATTACATTTTTGTCTTTAGGCCTGGGTATAAGAGTCCATGTTTTGTTTTTCTCTATCTGCTCTATTTCTTCATTCATTGCTTCAATCCAATTATCATTTTCTAATGCATCTTTGACAGTTCTAGGTTCAAAATCAGCAAGTAAACAAGTACCTTTCAACTTACTTCTTGTGATGGTTCCATCAGATTTATTTCCAATGATCTGATCTGTTGAATGATGTCTCCTGACATATTTGGCTAGAACGGGTTCTTTTTCTTTTGGATGAATTTTGTCGTTATCTTCTTGCATTTCTCCTCCTTGCTCGGTTTGGTCTGGCTCGGTATCAACTGGAACAGTATGTACCTACTCGGTTACCTCAGGCTCGGTAATCTCTAACTCAGTATTTTCTGACTCGGTAGACGTTGGCTCGGTAGATGTTGGCTTGGTAGATGTTTCCTGCAATTCGGTTAGTGATGACTCGGTAGAAGAAGATTTTTGATTCTCAGATGCAGTTGATATTATATCCGAATCACTGAAGACGAATCTTTTGTAATCTTCTGGTTCTTTTCTGCTTTCTTCTTCAGTCTTTTCTGCAAATTCATCAACTTTCACATGTATACTTTCTATGACTTTGTGAGTAGATAAGTTCAAGCATCTATATGCTTTACTCTTGCATGAGTATCCAATAAATATACCTTCATCACCTTTTACATCAAATTTACCTTTTCTAGATTCTTTCAAGATATAACATTTGCTTCCAAATACTTTCAGATAACTTATATTGGGTTTATAGCCATACCATATTTCGTAGGGAGTTTTGAATGAGTCCTTTTTTAACTGTACTCGGTTTAAGGTATGAACTGTTGTACTGATAGCCTCCTTCCAGTATTTGATAGCAACATTCTTTTCTATCACCAAGGTTCTTGCACAATCCATGATGGATCTGTTCTTTCTTTCAGCTATGCCATTTTGTTCAGGAGTACCTGGTGCTGAAACCTGTCTTTTGATTCCTCTTTCAATACAAAAGTTATTAAATTCATGTGAAATAAATTCACCACCTCTGTCTGACCTTAGGCATTTCAATTTTTTCCCTGTTTCTTTTTCTACTCTTGCCAAATACCATTTGAACTTTTCAAATGCTTCTGATTTGTTCCTTAGGTACATGATGGTCATCATTCTTGAATAATCATCAACAAAAAGAATAAAATATTTTTCACCAGTATAGGTTTCAGTTTCAATAGGTCCACATAAGTCAGTATGCACAATTTCTAATAAATCTTCAGACTGATAATTTTTGCTTTTGAAACTAGACTTACCCATCTTTCCAATTTGACAATTCTTGCATAAACCGACCTCTGGTTTCTTTAAATCAGGAATGCCTCTCACTTTCTTGAATTTTCTTATCTTTACTAGATTGTCAAAATTCACATGACATAATCTTTTATGCCATAACCAACTCTCTTCTATTTGAACAATAAAACATGAATGTTCATCAAGTTCAAGATAGAATAAGTTACCTTTAGTTTGAATACCAGATCCAATCAGCTTTCCTTTATCGTTCAGCAGTCTTGCGTTGCCTTGGATGAATTCTACTTTGAGTCCATTGTTGAGTAACTGTGCCACACTCAATAAATTGTGCTTTAGTCCTTCTACCCAATAAGCATTATCACATACAAGTTCCTGGGTTAGAGTGATTCTTCCTTTTCCTTTGATGCAACAAGGTTCATTGTTTCCAAATCTTACACTGCCACCATCGTACTCTTCAAATTGATCAAACTTTGTTTTATCTCCAGTCATATGATGTGAGCAGCCACTATCAATGATCCATGTATCATTCTTACTTATGTGAGAGATGAGTGCCATTTCTTCATTGTCAGATTCATCTTTTACAGCAATGTAAACAATCTCATCTTCTTCTTCATCATTATAATCATTAGAATCTTTAGCCATAAAACATGATTTCTTACTTTTATCCTTAAATGATTTGAAATCTTTCTTACTGTTCCATTTATTATCTTTCTTTTCATCTTTATCTTTCTTTTTTGGACACCTTGCAGCAATATGACCGACTTCTTCACATGAAAAGCATATTAGGGGTACTTTACCTCTGTATTTACCTCTTCCTCTTGAATATTTCTTTGCAAGTAGGGCTTCAATTACTTCAAGGTCGCTGTCAGAGCTCTGATCTGATTGATCTTCACTCTCTGACTGAGATTCCTTCTTCTTTTTACCTTTGTCCTTGAGTGCAAGCTTGGCTTCAAATGCAGACTCAATGTTCTTTGCAGCTGGAACATAATTATCAAAATTATCTAATTCAAATGCTATCAATCTTCCAACTATGGCCTCTAGGTTTATCTTGCGATTGGCCTCACACCTTCTTTCTTGAATGGCTGATACCCTGATGGCATAAACTGGAAGTAGAGTTTTAAGAACTTTACTTATGACTGTCTCTTCACTGATACTTCCTCCAGAAGCTTTGATAGCACTGACACATGTTTTAATTCTTTCAACATATTTGGCAATATTTTCATCTTCTTTCATTTTCATCTGATCGAACTGTCCTCTCAGACTTTCAGCTTTGGCTCTTTTGACATTGTCATCTCCACCATAGATCTCTTTTAGTCTTTCCCACATTTCATAGGCAGTAGTGCAGTCCTTGACATTATCAAACTCTTCATAACTCAAGGTAGATGCAATATCAATCATCATAATGTTATGAGTCTTCTTTATAGCAATGTCATTGACTGATAATATACCTGATGGTTCTACATATTTCTCATCAAGATATTTCAGACCAGTGTCACCAATGGAAGCTAGATGAAGTCTCATTAATCTCTGCCATGCTGAGAAGTTGTTTCGGTTAAGCCTTGGGATTTCCCTCTTATAAGACATCTTGATCTTTGGCTTAGATCTTTGAAATCTTCTTCTGCAAGCACCAAAAGCTCTGATACCAATTGTTGGAAAATGAAGATGGGGTAACTGAGAGGGGAGGGGTGAATCAGTTACCATAAAAACATTTTCAAAAGTCCCAAAGATGCCTTAAACTTAGTTGTTGCTGTTAAACACAAAAATTACTGCTTAAAACTTGATAGATGTTTAGTTAATTTATGAAGTATTTACTGAAATAAGCGACTATGCAAAAGAAAGTAATCATTAACACAGTAGACACCAGATTTACGTGGAAACCCAATATGAGAAAAACCACCAGCAACTAGTCACCAATTTTCACTCTTCTGAAGTGAGCCCTGTTAGGAGCCAACCCTGTTAAAGGTTACAAAACACACTGTTAGGTGTGACCCTGTTAGAGGATTTAATCACCCTGTTAGGAGTGGCCTTGTAAGAGGTCTTTTTGAACAATTCAACTGAATTGCCACCCTGTTAAAGGATTTATGAAATGGCTGTTAAACCAACTCTGTTAGGAGATTTTGGAATCACTGTTACAATGGTTAGAAAGAAACAATGAATGATCTGAGAATACATGCAACTTATCTTGCTGAATACAGATCTCAGTTTAGCTCCACAAGATCCTTACTGATCAAATATATCTCTGTAGCTCCAAGATTTCCCTCTGCTCAATTCTTCTTAGGCACACGCAAGTCTCTTCCTTGCACTTCCTTGCACTATCCGTACATACTCTCTCTCCTTTTCTTTTTTTTGCATCTTGAGCACCTCTTTATATATTATTCATAATACCAGGTTGGCCCCAACCAACTTGTCAAAACAATTCCAAAGTCAGCTTGCCCAACCAACTTGATGAAACATATTTCAAAGTCGGCTTGAACTAAAAACCAAAATTCTTCACTGGCCGACACTGCTCGGTCAATACAGAACAAAAACTTCCTTCCTGTGTTAACTGGCAGAACTCGGTAAAAACTACAATTACCAGGGAATTCGGTAAACCTGCCACTTCCTTTGGAAACTAACTGGACTCGGTAAAAGCTATCTTTGACTACCGAGTGAGCTCGGTGAAAACTCAGCTTTCCTTAGCTTACCATACGAACTCGATTAACACTAATCATTCGCTACAAAATCCTTTGATACCCGAGTGATCTCGGTAAGAACTAAACTTTCCTTAGCTTACCGTGTGAACTCGGTTAACACTAACTCACCGTGTGACATACAGGAACGCTCGGTATACACTGCAAAAGGCTTTTACTGACCGACTGAGCTCGGTAGACTCTGTAAACTATTTTCCTGGTTGATAGAACTTGGTAGACTCTGTCTGATATCTGATATGACATTTGTGTAACATCAAAGACAATACACAATTACTTAATTGTATTCAACAATAATGACAATTTAATAATCTCTAAAAGGATCCTAGTTCACAAGATAATTGTACTTAAGAATATTCCTTCTCAATGAATAGCATGAAGACAATTTGAGAATTACAATTTGGAGTCATTTCTTTAGCTTCATATTGATGTTACAATAAACTAGTTGATCATTCATAGGTGACTTGTTACCAAAAACTTATAGAAACACAATGCATGCTAAATCATGTCTCTATTTACCTAGTTTTCCATTAACAACTTAAGCTATAAAGGCAAATGAATAAGCAAATTAAAGTATAACTAAACAACCCTATTCACAAGGTCAACCTTCAAAAATGTAATAAATAATTAAAATAATTGCATTTATTCTTCAAAGAGCTATATATCTATAAATTCTCATTGAAATTGAAACTTTCCCCATCTACATTTTAATTTACATTAAAAGAAAGTAAACTTTATCTTACTATTAGATAACTTAATATCTATTGAAATTATATGAAAATAAGATTTCTCTTTAATCCATTTAAAAAAATGAAATCATGCCCAATAATTTACTTTATCTATTCACTTTAAGTAATTATAATTTATATTCAAATTTATAAGACATTGTTCTATTGGATAAAATAAAATAACATAAAAATGGGTCTTTTTATTTCTATGTCATCCTAATTTATAAAAAATGGAATAAGAGTTTTCTATCATGGAAATGTATTCAATTCCTCATAATACTAGCTTAATCATTTTTTAAAAATCATAGGATTTCAAAATAATTTTACATAACTTCTAATATTATCAACTAGCCTATCCTTTGATTTTTGCAACTTGCCATTTAATTAAATAAATTGTAATAAATGATGATATAACTGAATACTTCAATATTTCACCATCTAAATAAGAATACACAACTCTAAACTAATAATCTATAAAATTAATCAAATAATAGTTGGCAAAATTTATATGCTTCTAGGCCGCTAACTAGCTGGTTCAATGGAAAGTTTGGCACTAAAATAAAATAGGAAATAAGGAATCACTAATGGGAGGGAAAGTACATTTCTAACTTATGCACACCAAGTGATATATCTTTCTTACATTTAAAAATGACTAAAAATAATTATTAAATATCTAAAAATGCAAGAGAAATCTACCTTCATTCATATTAATCTATTATAAAGCACAAATCTTTTCAAATTATACAAAAATTTTTTAAAAAATGAAACATTTCAACAAAATGATGATGAAAGAACCTATTAGATCAAGAATGTTGCTTAGTAATTTTATATTTCCTTCCCAGTGCAATCTATCTTTTTTTTTCCTCCATTTTTTTCTCTTGTCTTGCTATTATAATTTTTCCCCAAAACATTCCTTTCTAAAACATGGAAAAAATACTAAAAAATTATTAATTCAATTTTGTTTATTTCAGCTAAAGAGGTAATGATTCCAAAATATTATAAATTTCCAATTTTACCAAAATCCATCATGAGGATAACACAAGATCAAAATAGAATGTTTTATTAGCTAAGTCGGACAAAAAAATAGGTTATGACATAACAACTCTGGGTAGGAGCATTTGCCCAATATAACAAGCCTTGGGCAATGCCATGAAAGACACTATCCTTAGCTAGTAGTAGCACTTGATCTTCCACTCCGTGAACAAGTCCTACAGCCCCATGAAATGCATTTCTAATGAAATTTCCTTGGGAATTATGTTGGATCATATTCACACCATTAATCTTTCTCTCCTCAACCTCCTCAAACTAAAACAAGCTACAAAAGCAACGCAAAATATGAGGAGCTTTACCCCCTTATATAGGTTTAGAAGACATGTATGGAGCTCCTCAGATGTAAGGCATGATAACAAGAGAATTATTCCACCTCTATCTAGAATATACTAATCCCCTAGATCTATCACACATCTTTTTTCATGCACAAAGAATTCTTCATCAAAAGTGCCATAAGATGCATAATGATAAAAAGTAATGATACTAAAATGAAGATTTCTGACAAAAATCTTTTAATTTTTATCAAAATAGATGGTTAATGATAAAATTTAATTGTGGTAGACATATGTGATGATGAAAAATTATAGAGAGGGAATAGTGTTTTGTACATGCAAGGGTGAGTGTTTCTTTACATTTAAACATCCTTCTTATTAGCATTGAATATTATGAACTATATATTTTTCTCATTTGATTGTGTAAGATTTTTTACTATAAACTTTTTGGATCACACTATGTGATTCATCATCTTTATCAATTCTATAACAAGCTTAGAAAACATTTACCCAATTGACATTGAAAAATTGTAGCAGAAATCAATGTGTAAAAATGCAACACTTATTTATCTTTAGGTGCCTAAACCATAAAAATATTAAACAATAGACAATTTAGAAAATGAGTGTGCTAGAGGACTTCTCTGAGAGGATGCATGAGTTAGTGGGCTTACTTAAGAGAAATGATTTGATAGATATTGATATCCAAGGAACCCATTTTAACTAGTTGAATAAAAGATTGTGGAATATCTTGATTCATGTTAGGATTGATCATGCTCTTATCTTGGTAGGCTAGGACATTCTCCCACATACCTCCTTAAATGCCTACCTGAGGACCATCTCTAACCACTATTGATGCAGGAGCATCCTAGTCTTTCTTGCAATACTACATTTTGGAGGAGCTCTATTTTTGGTTGTGGAATTGATCACCAAAGAAGTGGTGCTCAGTCATTATTGGGTAGAGTTTATTCCTAGGAGCTCCACATACTCTGGGAGTTCGAAATTTAGTATAGAACTAAGCATGGTCTAGGAGCTCGACAATGCTTGGGAATTTATTAGAGTTCAACTTGATTTTGTTGACACTCAGCTTGGTTTCTTTTTTTTATTGGTACTAACTTATCTATGAGTCAACATTTGGCATTTAATTTATATATGGGTATTTAATTTAGTATTGTAGTTGACTTGTCACTCAACCTATATTTCATGTAAGGGATTTAATTTAGTTCATAAGGAGCTAGGTCAACTTTTGGCTCTATGGGTATGAGAAAGGGTCCTGTATAGTCTTTTGGCAGAGAGAGAGAGGATGTTCCATTCTAGTTTGTAGAAGGGGATGAATTGTAGATTCCAATTTTGAAGAGCTAGAAACTATGGTTTGAGAACTAGAGGATCTCTTTTTGGACTCGAGAGTACAAGTGTGGATTCTTCTTGTTGTTCTTATCCAGTTTTGGATCTAGACTTGCTGGGATTTTGATTGTAAGTTGGATCTTGTTGGATCTTGCAGAATTGATATTATAATTGTTGTTTGTATTTGGCCCTAACTCAAAAGGCCTTATAGTTGGGCATATTGTATGTAATCATTTGTTTTATGAATAAAGAGGTGTTTCTTGATATCAAATATATCATTTGTGTTGCATTATTTTTTCATGTTGATGAATATTTGGTGTGCTATTATTTGTTAGGGGTTTGGACATCTCCTTTGGGGATTCTACAACCTTGCATTGCATCATATGGTATTAGAACAAAGGTTGTTCATTAGTTTGTAAACCAAGTGCTAAAGTTGAGGTAGTTGGCACCAGGACTTGTAGGCAAGGTTGTCTTGTGACTTATTGATCTTTTGGATTGGTGAATCTGTTGCTTGGGGTTTGCTCAAATTTTGGAAGATGCATCCAAGAAGATTGGATGCTAGGGTTATTGATGATTATAGTGACGGTATGGAAGAAAGGATCTCGGAGAAGATAAGAGCATGACATGATTGCTAAAATTTTAAGTTCTTTAGGTGGTGTACCTAGGCATGTGGATACTAAAGGTAGTTATGAGGAAGTTGCTAAAGATTTTGAAGTTTTTGGATCTAGTGGTGAGGATAGAACTGATCAAGGCGAGAGACCTATGGGAACTAGGGTTGGTCAGTTTTCTAGACCTTGATCTTAGATAAAATTGAAGCATAAGATGGAGGTTTCTAATTTCTCAAGTAATTTGACTCCTAAAGACCTGATTGATTGGATTAGTGAATTAGAAGACTACTTTGAGCTTGAGGATGTTGAGGATCCACTTAGAGTGAGGTTGGAACAAAGTAAGTTAAAAGGACATGCTAGTCTTTGGTCAAAATAATTGCAAAGAGATAGAGAAGAGCAAGGCAAAATGAAGATCACTAGATCAACGACGATGGTGACTTAGTTGGAGGCTAATTTCATTCCTACTAATTATGAAACAAAAATATATAATTTTGGAGGATTATAGTAAGGATTTTTACAAGTTGACTATTTAATTTGGTCATAAAGAATCATCAAAGGAAAAGGTAGCTCAATACATTAAAGGTTTGAGATTCAATATTTAGGATGAGGTTGATATAATGAATATTTCTCTAGTTGAGGATGCTTATCAGTATTTCCTAAAGGTATTAGATAAGTTGAAGAGGAAAATTCAAGGTAATGCTAGAGGGAAAGAGAAGGAGGATAGCATGACACAAGGTAAACTAAGTGCAGAATGTGAACCAAAACTAGTTGAGTAGAAAAGGAGAATAGGTGGAGGTGGATTCAAAGGTAATTATTTTAGATGTGGTAAAGACGGGCATAGATCTTTTGAATGTCCAATTTATAGGACAACTATTTTTGTGAATGAGGTTGTCATTCAAGATAGTCAGCCTGAGCAAGTATAGAGTTTTCTAGTTTGACAAGTAGTGGTTAGTTAGAGGAAATTGGACTCTTGTTAGAGGACTAGTTTTTTTAGGACTTGTTGTAAGTCTGGCGGTAAAGTTTGCAAGGTGATTGTGGATGGTGGTATTATTGATAACCTTGTTGCTAAGGAGATGGTTTAGAAACTTGGTTCAAAGAGAGTAAGACACCCTTAGTCTTATAAGATTAGTTGGTTGCAAGTTGATCATGTTTTAGAAGTGAGGGAACAATTCCTTGGTGATTTCCAGATTGGGTAGTATAAAGATAAAGTGTTCTGTGATATTGTGGACATGAACAATTGTCATGTATTTCTTGGTAGACCTTGGCAGGAAGTTTTCCATGATTCCTTTGCAAAATGAAGAGCTCGATAGAAGGAACCTAAGTATTGGAAGCCAAGTTGAGTTGGTAGATTCTAAGAAGGTTGGAAATTAGCATGGAAGGTTGACCTATAGCACACCTAAGATGGATGTGAAAAAGAAGAAGATGAACAAAGGAAAGACTATACAAGTTGAAGACTTGGAGGATATGTATGTGAAGAACCAATCTAGGATTTATGTGCTAAAACCTAGAAGATTTTCACCCAGTTACTAGAACATCTTTTCAAACCTGGGGTGTCTAATGTAGGAGCATTCTAGGATTTATTACAATACTGCATGTTGGAGGAGTTCTATTCTTTGGTTGTGGACTTGATCACCAAAGAAGTGGTGCTTGGTTGCTACTGGGCATAGTTTATACTTGGGAGCTTTGAATACTCTAGGATTTTGGCATTCACTATAGAATTTACTAGTGTTCATCTTGGTTTTTCTGAAACTCATCTTGGTCTTGGTTTTTGTTGGTGTTGAGTTATCTGTGAGCCAAATTTTGGATTTTAGTTTATGTATGTGTATTTAATTTAGTGTTATAATGAACTTGTGGCTCAACCAATATTTAATGTAAGGGATTTAATTTAGTTTGTAAGGAGTTGGGATGACTTGTGGCTTAGTAGGGTATAAGAAGGGGTCTTGTAGAGTTTTCTAGTTGAGAAAGAGGATGATCCATTCTAGTTTGGAGAAGGGGATGAAGTGTAGATGTGAATCTTCAAGAGCTATAAGCTACGGTTCAAGAACCATAGGATCGTTCGGTGGACCTAAGGGTACAAGTGTGGATTCTTCTTGGTGTTATTATAGAGTTGTGGATCTAGACTAACTAGGATTGTGATTGTAAGTTGGATCTTGTTGGATCTTGCATATTTCATATTGTAACTATTGTTTGTTTTTTGTCCTAATCCGGAAGACCTCACAGTCAAGCATATTGCATGTAATCAATTTTTTATAGATAAAGATGCATTGTTTGGTATTAGATCTCACATTTGTGTTGCACTATTATTGTTTTTTGTTATGTTTCCATTGTGTGGTTATTTGTGGGGGATTTGTACATCTCCTTTGGGGATTTTCCTAACTTACACTACTTCAACTCTATGTAGTGTTTCTCATGGAAGAAGAACAAGTTAGGAAAGAAAAGACCCTTTAGGAATGAGATAATGTGGAACTCTCACACTAAGTTGAGATAGTGCAGTGTTCGATGGTGGAACATGCTTGTCCAAGGCTCTACATTGCTTCACATTGCTAAGAAACTTGAAACAATTTGCAAAGAGATTAGAGGATGGAGAAAATCGTCATTTGGCAACATCTTTAAGAAAAAGAAGATGACTAAGAAGAAGTTAAAGTCCTTCCAACCCAATCTAGAAAGTGGTAATTCTTCCTTGAATCGTCAAAATAAGGAAAATGAATGATGTACTAAGTGGAAATATTTGTTAGAAATAAAGGAAATTTTCTTTAAGAAATGATATAGAGTGTAGTGGATAGAGGATGGTGATAAAAAAACTTCCTTCTTCCATAGATCGACATCAAATAGAAAAAATAGAAACACCATAAGCCTATTGGTGGAAAGTAAAGGTCAGGGAATATCAGAGGAGGATGATGGGATAGAGGATTGAGCCTCTAAATAATTTTAGGATATCTACAACCCCCCACCAAATTGAATTAAAATTAAGACTCAAGAGGATATTTTAAGGATCATGAACCCAATTTTTGATGACTAGATCAAAAATGCCTTGATTGATAAAGTTATAGAGGAGGAAGTGAGAAATGTTGTGTTTAGTATGACCCAATTGAAATCCCTAGGTCCATATGGGTTTCCCCTTCATTTTTTAGGAGATTTAAAATATTGTCAAGTATGATATTCCTCATCCCACTAGTGACTTTGTGACAACGGGAAAATTGTTGAAGGAACCTACTAAACTTTCATAGTGTTAATACCACAAATAGAGGGATAGAGATGTCTCAAGGAATTTAGATACATACTCTTCTCCATCATGATTTATAAGATTCTCTCTAAGGTCATTGTGAACTGTATTAAGCCCATTCCTAATAATTTTAAATATAGGTCCATACCAAAATGGATTTGATTTTGGGAGATAGATTCTGCATGTGGCCATCACTGTCATGCCCAAAATACATGGACAAAACACACGTAATAATTTTTTTTTAAAGCAATAATAATTTTACTAAGTTTAATAAGTTTGGGTCAGTTAAGATGTAGGTACATTGCAAGACAACATCACATTTCCACAAACAGTGTCTTGACATTTCCATTTAAGTTTAAAGTCAATGTGTATGAGTAGATCAATGAATTGGAACAATCGTTAAAAATTAATTAGGAATTTGATTCATTATCTTTTTAATTTTTAGGTAATACATTATTAATAAAATAAATCAATCAAACAACCCTAGACTCATAGTACTGCACATTTACCTAGTTATATATATTCCACACTTAAGGTTTGATCTAAATCCTAACTCAAACTGATGCACTGTACTAGTTGATTTCATAATCATACTAGCCTTAATTTAAGAAAAAAATAACCGCTAACATTAAAATGAACTAATTAACTAATCTTTTTGATTAACTTTAATTAATATGAAAATTCTACTTAACAACCACTAATTACTTAGCATAATGAATTCTAATTTATTTCGTACATGAATTAATAAATCAACTAACTCATTTTAAACAACACATTGTACCAATTATAGAATTTTTTTTTTCTTTTTTTTTTTTCTAAATATGATTCAATATTGAAAAAAAATTCAACACTAATTTGCAATGATATTTATCATATAATATTATAAAGGTAAAACTAATTATAATCTAATAACTCTACTTATACAAAAATCTAAAATTATTGAATACTAATATACTTTAATTAAAATTTAATTGAATTAAAACTACCAACATTCTATTAATACTAACTTCTATTAACTAGTTAACTAACATAATACTAATATTTAAATAATAATAAAAACATCTAATTTAATTTAATATAAATACAACTTAACTAATAATTTAAAAAAAACACATAACTAACATTCTTTTAATAAAAATAATATTAATTAATACCTAAACTAAACTAGATTTAAACTAACAAACTAATGACTATCTATATTAATCATATTCTAACTTAAAATTTTAAATTTTCACTTATCCACTTACTAACCTAAACTAATTTAAGAAAACTAAACTAACTCATAATTTAAAACATACAATTGAAATTACTAACAACTAAAACTAGCCAAATCTAAAACTTTAACATATTAATACAATTACTAATAAATTTAAAAACCAACTAATAAAACAATCAACTACAACTTTAGTAAAAAAAAGGAAACTAACCACAAAACAATGCTACACCAGTCCTAGTCTCCCTTAACTCTTTCCAACCCACGTGACCCAAGGACAAGGAAACCCCCAAAGAGGGTAATGCAAGCTGCCAAATGCTGACCCTTGACATGACACCATGGCGCCTTCCAAGGAGTGACTAAAGTAGTGATTGCTGTTTGGATTAAAAGGTGTCCAAAGCCACTTTAATACATGTGTTTTTTTTGAAAACTTACAATCCCAACTTCTCAGCTGCCCACATATTGCAACTTCCTCTCATGCAGCCCAAGGAAACCCATGGAGAATGTATACTAATAGAAAGGAAGAAGGTTTAAAAGAAGAGGTACTATCATGTTTGAAAGGTGGCCAAGAAAACATTCATACACTTGCCTCATGAAGGCATTGTCTCCTACTCCCTCTCTAAGTGTCAGGTGAACTAAATGTGACATAGATGTCTAGGAAATTTCCATGCACAAGAAGACATGGCTCCAAATGTATGTGCTAAGAAAGGTGAGATGTGGAGGAAGTTTTAAATGGCATATGCTCTGCACACCTATCCAAGTACAAGGAAAAAGGTGGAAGGAATAATTTGAGACTGAGCAATTCTGCACCAAATCAAAATATGTTTCCCTCTTCACATGCATGTCACATGGTCCCCCTAGGCTGCCCATAAAAGCTAGCATAAAACATATGGAGGGGATAATGAAAGCTCAGTTTTAAGACATTTTATGGCATTCCCATGTGTTAGGTCAACTAACATAGATGCATATCAAGCCTTCCACGCAATCCAAAGAGTCTCCCCAAATGAAGTACGCCTAGGTGAAAATTTCGTAGGCTTCAAGGGAGTAAGAAATGAGTTGTGTTTTGTCAGACTCAATATAAGATTTGCATGGTCAAATCATGAGGTGGGCAGGGTTATGATGGCATTCAATAAAGGCCTTAAGCCTTGTACTCTGATTGCCTCTATTTCTAGGTCTAATGCCTAGGCCAAAAGAGATAAAATTAATGTAAAGTTTAGTGGTTGGCCCTCTCTTTTTCTTTTTTGTTATGATAAGGAATTTTTGTTGAATTATGTTTCGTACAATTTTTGTTTTTAAATTTATTTATTCAAATTTTGGTTTATTTAAAGAATTCAAAAGGATAATTAGGAGAATCTTAAAGATTCTCTATTGAAAAAAGGGGTGAATTAATTTTTCCCCCATACAAATTCCAGAGGCCTTTTTGGTTCCTCGAAGTTTTCTTTTTTCTTTTTTCAACAAGGCCTAATTTCTTCTAAGTGTTAATTTTTTGAATGCAACTATTTCTTCCTCTCTTTTTTCGACAAGGGGGTGTTCTTTTATTTTCTAATTGGGTTTAAGCCAACCATATCAATTACATAACAAGTAATATTATTAATTTTCTTTCTAATGTCGATTCATGATAAAACCAATGAAGTTCTAATACAATACAAAATTTCTTTAACACAATTTGAACTCATAATTACAAGGTTTTATTTCATCATATTATCAGATTAACTAAATCAAATGGGTGCAATTACAAAACATAAGAATGTCGTGCAGAGGTAAAAACATCCTCACATCTACTATTAGGTAACATATGAGAAACTAAAATAATGAACATCTCATATGTAAGAAAAATCACACAATTTTTTAGTTTTTAGTTTTTTTTTTCTTCTATAAATCAACCTAGTTCAAGGCTCCATCGGGAAAGAACTAGTAAGAAAACCAAACATCCTTGCCAAATACATTAAAATTTAAATTCATTTTTACATAATGTTACAATTCAATTGAATTCTCTTCTAGGTCTTTCACAAGAGATTCTTTCCAATATTTTCAATGCATCAAGGAAATCATGGGAAAGACAAGAATTGATTGGGAGGTAAAGCAACATATTATGATAAACAATTCAAGCATGCATTCCCAACCCAATTTTGCACAAATGGTTCAACATTGAACCAAAATAGGGGGGAGGTGGATTTTCTCAATAGGAGATGTCAATCACCATATCATATAATAGCCCTTTCGGGACTAAAATTTAAGAACTTCCATTCATCTACAAATGCCCTTTCAAGGGTAATACCACAAGGATTTTCATTCCTTCCCTTCTTCAAGAATTCAAATTTTCATATAAGATATGTGATGAAAAGTAGGGGTCCATACACCCTACCCTCTTTCCCTCTTCTCACCATGAGAGGAGACTCTACACTATTGAGGTCCAACTAAGGCCCTTCCCTCAAACTTGGCCACTTCTTCCCTATCCAAGGGTGAGTAATGCCAAACAAACCCCATGAAAACCCCTCAAAATTTCAAATAAAAGCATAAGAATAACATCCAAGAACAAGTTAAGATCCCTCCTAAACACCCTCAACACACATACAAGCAATACAAAGATTATCACAATGCCTTATGCATGAATCAAGCATGAACAATAAGAAGAACCATGATCAAGAGAGTGAAGAACCCTACCTTCAAAAAAAAGTTATGGAAAAATGACAAGTTGAGAAGAACTTATCCTTCCTTTCTTTCAATCTTGAAAATTTCTCTCCAAAAACTAGAGATTGGGTAACCCCCAAGACTTCTCAAAGATGCCTCTAAATATGATCCTAACTCAACTAGACATTAGGTAAACCTCAAGGTGGAGTCAAGGTTACCAACTCAAGAAGGAAGCAATCAATTTTTGCACGCAAGTAAAAATAGAGTTTTTGAGTGACCATAAAAGTCAACAAAAAGGGCTAAGTGGGTCAAAAATGTCCCCAATCCATACATGGCCCTTGGGTACTTAAATTTCATGATTTTAGGCCTTTACGATTAATTAGAGACTTATCAAAAGCTAGGAATATTTTAGGACTTACTAACTACCTTCAAAATGCTGATTACTCACTAATCATGATTAGGGTAATTAACCTCAATTACTCACTGATTAGCAAAAAGGTCACTAACCTAGTCTGACTTAGATCTTTAGGTTACTCATTTAACCCTAACTATCATGCTAGAATGCATATACAATTCACGAGTGTCAAGTGATACTATAACAAAAAATATTTTTATGAAACATTAATATTTAAAGATTATAGAATGATACATTTATTCAATCCATGACACAAGTAAAATATGAACACTGGGGTTTGAATCTTTCATTAGATTCAACCTTGGTTTCCACAAATGGTAAATAGGGTTCAGTTTCATTTCTTCTTTAGATTTCTCGACTAAAATATCATGCACACTCATTGCACACATTAGTAGCACAAGAAAATCACATGCATATATGTATATAACGTATCAAGGTAATTTTATAAATTAAAACATCCATATTTCAAATAAATTAACTATTTATTTCATTTCTACTCACATTTAATCATCAAAAATCATAAAATCAATATAACATAACTTATCCTATTAATTTATATTAGAATACTAGACTAATCATCATTAGGCATGCATATACCTATCATCATAAACATCACCATTTAAGGAATGATGAACTATCTAAAAGCATAAAACCTAATTATTGAAGTACCAAAATCAACACCCTTATTATCAAGTGAAAGAGCCTCGTATCTTTCTTAGTGAATTTTAGTGTTTAAACAATCGAGATAATGCAATAGCTTTTGAATCACTAGGTATTAAAACATGGATGTATCAACTGATCTCAATTTTCATTAGGGCATTCACAACATAAATCATTACTTCATATTCATTTTAATCTCCTATAATGGGATTAATAAAGAATTCATAATTAATAATTACATATGAGGAAGGTCATTACAATCACCACCCATGAGTTATTACATTCCATGGGAAAGTGTTGTGAGGCCTCGCCCCAACCTATCATAGCATAGTGATGGGGACACAAGCCAACAACCAGAATAGACACAATAGAAAGGGGAAAATTATATTAACTGAGAAAATAAGCTGGTACAAACAGTGCAGAGAAAATAAACTCAAAACATGCCCTGCGGGCTTACAATAGCATAAATCTGGAGAATATTTCTCCTTTTAGCACCTCCTCTCAAGCTCCAATCCGAACTGCCTTTTACAATGCCAGAAATCTCCTTAAATAGACCCCAGAGGGTTAAGGACTAGGAGTACATTCTAGAAAGTGCTAGTAGGCATCCACCGACAAAATAGAAGGTTCCGGAAGCTGCGTTAGAAGTCGGTGCAATTCTGGAAGAATCCAGAAACGGTAGTCGAACTTCCGGGAAGCATAACTTTTGAACCGTAACTCCGATCGACGAACCGTTTTCATTTTCGGAAAGCTCTCGAAGCGCTCTATAGCCCTATGGACAAGCTTCGCTCGTCCCCCATTTTTCGACCCTTTTCGAGGTCATTTAATGCCCCAAACCTGACTTTGAAGCATTCTTAGGGGGTCTCCAAAACCCGAAAAACTGCAATAACTTTCAAACCGTGGGGCCTTTTGACCTGATTCTTTTTCTGGAATGCTCTAAATCCTGATTACATTCATCTGGCCAAGTCACACCTTCTAGGTCACCAAAATGATGGTCAAATTGCATGCTCCTATTTTTTCGAGATTTTTAAATGCACTGATAGTTGAACTATGAGAGTTGGAACCTTTATTTGAGCCAAATGGGTATCCAAAAATGCAAAGACATAAAATAGAAACTAAGTCTAAGTACATTTTTTTGGGTGACACAGGATTGCCCATATACCTCTGGATGCTCCTGCATCAGACACCCAGGGTAGATTGAAAAGTGACCCTGTCACTTTATGGATGGTAGAGGAAATCCCAAATGGGAAACCTCAGCTGCTGAAATCCAAGTCGAGTCCTCAATTGGCCGTCCTTTCCATTTGACCAAATACTCTTCATACTGCCTGTTTCTGGTACTCCTACCCACACGTTGATCTAGAATGTCTTCTATCTCCTCCTTCTTAGAAGCAGGAATTGGACATGGCTCTAAAATCAGCTCCTCATCTGCACCATCATCATGATACTCTGTCAAATCTGCAATGTTGAAAATGGGAGAAATGTGAATACCATCTGGCAGCTCCACCTCATATGCATTTCCTGAGTTATGTTTCTTCAAAATTTTGCAGGGGCCAAATTTCTTCATTTTCAGCTTGTTGTAAGTACCAACTGGAAATCTTTCTTTTCGTAAGTGCACCATGACAAGATCCCCTACTTGGAATTCCTTATGTCTTCTCCTTGCATCAGCCCTAGCTTTATACTCTTGATTCATCTTGATAATATGTGCTTGAACCTCCTCATGTAGACGCTTGATGTGTTCAGCAAATTCCTCAGCTTCAGCACTTATTCTCTCCCCTTGTTCTATCTTCCTCAATTCTGGTGCAGTCCTTGGGCTATTTCCATATACAATTTGAAATGGTGATTTTCCAGTACTCCTATTTACAGAGTTATTATAAGCAAACTCTGCCTGTGGTAGAATCAAATCCCATCCCTTAGGCTTATCTCCAACCAAACATCTCAGCAAATTGCCCAGACTTCTATTTACCACTTCTGTTTGGCCATCAGTCTGTGGGTGATGCGTGGAACTGAATTTCAAGTCTGTTCTCAACTTCTTCCACAATGTCCTCCAGAAATACCCCACAAATTTAGTATCTCGATCAGAAACTATACTCCTTGGAAGACCATGTAGTCTTACCACCTCTTTGAAAAACAAGTCTGCAATATGGACAGCATCATGAGTTTTGTGGCATGGAATGAAATGTGCCATTTTGGAGAACCTATCAACCACCACAAATACTGAGTCATTACCCCTTTGTGTCCTTGGCAATCCAAGAACAAAATCCATACTTATGTCCTCCCATGGCCTTGATGGAACAGGCAATGGCTGATATAGGCCAGTATTTTGACTAAACCCCTTGGCAACTTGACAAACCTGGCAACTCTGTACAAACTTTTTCACATCCTGTGTAATTTGAGGCCAAAAATAATGTTCTCTAAGAATGGCAATGGTCTTATCCCGACCAAAATGTCCTGCCATCCCTCCACTGTGTTTCTCCTTAATCAGATTTTCCCTCATGGAACTCCTTGGAATGCACAATTGACTACCTTTGAACAACATGCCATCCTGAATCAAATAGTCTAACCACTTGGTTCTATCTACAGTCACAGGTTCTTTACAAGCTTTCCATGCTTCAGCAAAATCAGGATCCTCGGGGTACAAATTCTTGAGTTCATCAAACCCAACTACTTCAACCTGCATTGTTGTAAGCAACAATTGTCTCCTACTTAATGCATCTGCAACCCTGTTAGATTTTCCACTTCTATGCTTTAACACAAATGTATAACTCTGCAAGAATTCTACCCACTTCATATGCCTCTGATTCAATTTACCTTGGCTATTTAGGTACTGTAATGCCTGATGATCAGTATACAAAACAAATTCCTTTGGCAACAAATAATGCCTCCATTTCTTTAAGGCCTGAACTATTGCATAGAACTCTTGATCATAAACAGAATACTTCTTCTTTGCATCATTCAATTTTTCACTAAAATATGCAATAGGCTTACCTTCTTGGCTTAATACAGCCCCAATAGCGCTACCACTAGCATCACAGTCCACCTGGAATACTTTTCTGAAATCTGGAAGTGCCAACACAGGCTGTTCAGTCACCTTCTTCTTCAGCAATTCGAAACTTCTCGCAGCTGCTGCAGTCCATTTGAACTCTTTTCTATCCCCTCTTATTGTATCAGTTAGAGGTGCACATATGCCACTGAAATTCTTAATAAACTTCCTGTAAAAACTAACCAGACCATGAAATGATCTTACCTCAGTAGCAGACCTTGGAGTAGGCCATTCTAAGATGGCTTTTACCTTCTCTGGATCCATTTTGAGACCTTCAGGTGATATAACAAATCCCAAATACACTAACTCCCTCTTTGCAAAGACACACTTTTTTAGATTAATTAACAGTTTCTCTTCCCTTAGCCTTTCAAAGACACTACGAATATGCAGTAAATGTTCTTCCAAAGTCTTGCTGAAAATTAAAATATCATCCAAATAGACAATAACAAATTTTCCCAAGAACTTCTTAAGTACCTCATTCATGAGCCGCATGAAGGTGCTTGGGGCGTTCGTCAATCCAAAGGGCATGACTAACCACTCATAAAGACCCTCCTTGGTCTTGAAGGCTGTTTTCCACTCATCTCCTTCTCGAATCCGTATCTGATGATAGCCACTCTTTAGATCTATCTTTGTGAAGTACTGAGCTCCACTCAAGCAGTCCATAAGATCATCCATCCTTGGTAAAGGAAACCGGTACTTGATGGTTATCCTATTTATAGCTCGAGAATCTGTACACATCCTCCACTCTCCATCCTTCTTTGGTGCAAGTACTGCAGGTACTGCACATGGACTCAGGCTCTCTCGAATCAAGCCCTTCCTCAACAGCTCCTGAACCTGTCTATTTAGCTCCTCTGTTTCAGTAGGAGTCATCCTATGAGCAGCCTTGTTAGGCAAACTAGCTCCTGGAATCAGATCTATTTGATGACTGATTTGCCTTACTGGTGGCAATCCATCTGGAACATTATCAGAGATAATATCTCCAAATTCTTCTAGTAAATCTGAAACTTCAAATGGTATTTCACTACTACCTTCTTTATCTTTTCTAGGAATCAAAGCATAGCACATGCGCTGATGTTTCATGCCATCTAAAAACTTCCTTCCATCAACAAGACAAATCCTAGCACTGCTACATACCTTTTCACCTTCCTTTTTCATGGGCTTCAATTTGTGGCGAACTCCATCCTTTGTCAGAGAGTATGTGTTTGCATGTCCATCATGTATTGCATGTCTATCAAACTGCCATGGTCTACCCAACAATAGATGGCAAACATCCATCGAAATAACATCACAAAGAACTTCATCATGGTAACTCCCAATTTTGAATTTTACTAAACATTGTTCACTTACCAGGACCTTATGATCATCTTTTACCCAAGAAATCCGATAGGGCTGGGGATGTTTCTCCCTCTTGAGCTTCAGCTTAGAGACCATCTCTTCTGATACCAGGTTATCAGTGCTACCACCATCAATGATCACATCACAACATTTATCCTCACACTTGCATCTGGTACGGAACAAACTCCTCCGTTGCCCTGGTTCATTCTCACCACTTAGTAGGACTCTTTCATTTACCAAGGCCTCTCCTCTTTCTGCATCCTCTGAATGTGATGATTGTGCATCCTCATCCACATGAGCAACCCTAGCTTGGCCCTCAGCTCTCCTATCTGTCCTTCCTTGTCGTTGAGGGCATTCAAAGGCACGATGACCTTCTTCATTGCAATGGAAACAGGTACCACGGAAGCCTCCTCTTCCTTGTCCACGTCCTCTACCTCTTCCTCTTTGATTTCCAAAGTCTTGATCACGGGAGCGGTTGAAACCCTCATTTCTCTGGTTCCTGCTAGTACCCTCATCTTCATTTTTCTTTTGAGTTTCATTGCGGCCTCCAGATGATCTACCGCTTCCCCTTCCTCCTTGACCGCGCCCTCTTTGTCTTCCTTCAAACCTTTTACTCAGCTTCTCTTCAACTCGTAGGGCAAACTGGTATGCTTCTTCAATGCTGGTCATTCTTACCAGACTTAGTTCTTCCTGGATGCTAGGTCGTAACCCACTGATATAACGAGCAACCTTCTCCTTATTTGCTTCTGCATGCCCCGCTCTAATCAGGAGTCGGTAAAACTCCTCTGTATATTCTTGGACTGATCTTCCTGCTTGCTTTAACCCATGCATCTTCTTAAACAGATCTAGCTCGTAGTCCACAGGGATGAACTGCTTCTTCAATTTGTCCACCATGCGATCCCATCTTGTGATCTTCTCCTTTCCTCTTCTAAGTCTTTCCAGTTGAATCTCTTGCCACCAAATTTTGGCATGGCCTTTTAGTTTGACCTTTGCAAACTTAACCCTATCTGGGTCCCTTATATCCTCATACTCAAAGTATTCATCCAGTTCATTGATCCAGTCGATCAACTCATCTGGTTTCAAATTTCCCGAAAATATACCCACTTCAATTGTAGGTCTTTTCCCAAACCTAGAAATGGCCCTAAAAAGCCTTTCCTCTACAGGATTCAGAACTTCCCCGTCAACTTCCATTACTTCCTCTTCATTGTCATCCTCACTATTATCATCGGCGGCAATATTTGCTCCTCTACGAAGCTCCTCTTGCAATGCTTGTACCTGTCTCTGGAGGGCTCTAACCTCCTCAGGATCAACAGCTCTGGCCCTTCCACCACGCTCTCTTCGTGGAGGCATCTTCTAACTCGAACCCACAACCACACAGTCCTGGTGCAAACTGCCTCACAGTCGGCGCTCTGTCTACACACTCAGGAAAACCCGCTCTGATACCACTTGATGGGGACACAAGCCAACAACCAGAATAGACACAATAGAAAGGGGAAAATTATATTAACTGAGAAAATAAGCTGGTACAAACAGTGCAGAGAAAATAAACTCAAAACATGCCCTGCGGGCTTACAATAGCATAAATCTGGAGAATATTTCTCCTTTTAGCACCTCCTCTCAAGCTCCAATCCGAACTGCCTTTTACAATGCCAGAAATCTCCTTAAATAGACCCCAGAGGGTTAAGGACTAGGAGTACATTCTAGAAAGTGCTAGTAGGCATCCACCGACAAAATAGAAGGTTCCGGAAGCTGCGTTAGAAGTCGGTGCAATTCTGGAAGAATCCAGAAACGGTAGTCGAACTTCCGGGAAGCATAACTTTTGAACCGTAACTCCGATCGACGAACCGTTTTCATTTTCGGAAAGCTCTCGAAGCGCTCTATAGCCCTATGGACAAGCTTCGCTCGTCCCCCATTTTTCGACCCTTTTCGAGGTCATTTAATGCCCCAAACCTGACTTTGAAGCATTCTTAGGGGGTCTCCAAAACCCGAAAAACTGCAATAACTTTCAAACCGTGGGGCCTTTTGACCTGATTCTTTTTCTGGAATGCTCTAAATCCTGATTACATTCATCTGGCCAAGTCACACCTTCTAGGTCACCAAAATGATGGTCAAATTGCATGCTCCTATTTTTTCGAGATTTTTAAATGCACTGATAGTTGAACTATGAGAGTTGGAACCTTTATTTGAGCCAAATGGGTATCCAAAAATGCAAAGACATAAAATAGAAACTAAGTCTAAGTACATTTTTTTGGGTGACACAGGATTGCCCATATACCTCTGGATGCTCCTGCATCACATAGTTGATACATTATTATTTTGATACTCATGACTCGATATGTCAGGACACTATTTAATGCAGTAAACATTATTATGATATTTTATGATGTGTGATGCTTTACTTTCAAATATTTGATTTTGTCATTTAATGCTTTATGAACATGTATAATGATGAAGTAAATGAGTTCAAAACTAACACTTTGATTATGCAATTTTAATGATCAAGAATATGAGTAGAATGAGGTAAACAATTGATTATTAGAAAGATGGATGTTTTAAATTTATGTGATTTTCCTAATATGAGATATACCTATATGCATGTGATTTCTTGAACTACTGATGTGTGCAATGAGTGTGCAGGATATTTAGCCGAAAAACCTAATGGAAAGACATAATTGAACCCCTTGCTAATTTGTGCTAGTTTGCATTGTCTTTCTTTGAAAGTTGTTAAAAAGTCTTAAAATTCTCCTAGATTTTGATAGGTCCCTATCAAGCCTTTAAGGCCTAAAATCATTAAATCTAATTACCCTAGGGGTAAGGGTATGGGTTGAGAGTATTTTTCACTCCCCTAGCCTCTTTTGTTGACTTTTATGGTCACTCAAAAACCCTAATTTTTGTTGATTTCGAAAATTGATTGTCTCCTTCATGAGTTGGTGACTTAAAATCCACCTTGGGGTTTACCTAACGTCTAGTTGAGTTAGGATCATATTTAGGGGCATTTTTTAGAGAATTTTTGGTTGTTACCCAATCTCTAGTTTTAGAGAGAAGTTTGAAAATTGAAGGGAAGGAAGGAAAAGCTCATCTCAAACTTGTTCATTTTACTATAACCTCATTGTGAAGGTAGGAGCTCTTCATCTCTTTTGTTCATGTTGTTCATGTTTTTCATGCTTTGATTCATGCATAAGTCATTGTGTTTTTCAATTTATGCTTGTATGTGTGTTGAGTACACTTGGGAGGGATTGAAACATGTTTCTTGGATGTTTTTTTTGTGTTTTTCTTTAAATTTTGAGGGGATTGTATGGGTTGCTTGGCATTACTCACCGTTGAATAGGGAAGAAGTGGCCATGTGAGGGGGAAGGGCTTCGATTGAACTCCAATAGTGTAGAGTCTCTTCTCATGATGAGAAGAGGAAAAGAGGGTAGGGTGTTATGGGCCCCTATTTGTCATCACATACCAAGTTTTGGAATTTTGAAAATTGAAAGAATGGAAGAATGAAAATTCTTTTAATATTGGCCTCGAAAGGGCATTTGTGGAAGAATGGAAGTTCTCAAGTTTTTTAGCCTTGAAAGGGCTATGTTGTGGTATTATGATAGATGTCTCCTATTGGGAAAATCCACCTTCTCCCTAGTCTAGTTCAATGTTAAGCCTACTGTGCAAAACTGGTATGGGGATGCATGCTTGATTTGTTCTTCATATTATGTTTATTTTTACCTCTAGGTCAGTTCTCATCTTCTCCATGAATCCCTTGATGCATTGAAGATATTCAAAAGGATCCCTTGTGAAGGACCTAGAAGAGAATTCAAATTGTATTGTAATATTATGTAAAGAATAGATTTAAATTTGATGTTGGCAAGGATATTGGGTTTTTTTACTGGTTCTTTCCCGACAGAGCCTTGAACCAGGTTAATTAATAAAAGAGAAAAGATTGAGCAACTTTCTTTTATTGTATATATATGTTAATTCAATTCATGGATATGTACAATGAAGGATAGAATAAATGATGATGTTATTTCAATTATGAAATTTTCAAGTTTTGATTATGTTAAGGAAGAAATTGGTTATGTTGAAATTTAAATTAAATTCATATGTATTGGGAGATGCAATAAATCTCTCATTGTTGATAAAACAAATTAATCACCCTCCTTGTTAAACTAGTAATTGGTAAGACCAAAATTTGGAAGAAAATATACCACCCTTGTTATAAAATCAATTGCAAATCAAACCCAAAAAAATTTCAAAAAAAAAAATTCAACACTTAGAAAAAATGGCTTGGCAAAAAAAAAATGTGTACTCCCAGGAGCAAATTGCTCTTTGGAATTTGTATGTGAGGGCAGATTTAATTTATTGTACAACAAAGAATATCCTACATTGATTCTTTTTAAGAAAATTACTTGTTAAATTCTTTAAGAAATATAGAAATATGTTTTGGTTAAGACAAATTCATTAATGCATAAAAAAGTGTATATATATATATATATATATATATGTATGTGTGTGTGTGTGTGTGTGTGTGTGTGGCATTCTACCTAAGACCTCACCAATAAAACTTTTAGCAATAAATGTCTCCTTCTCCCAACTTAGGCGCCAACTTAAAGTTGATGGGAGATAAAGGAAATCATTACAAAAAAAATTATAATCATAATGTCCTTCACTACCCCCCATGCGAATTTTCCTTGCAAGCGCAAAACTTGGATCATGTGGCTAAGTTAGGACTAACATATTAACTCACCAGCATATAAGGACATAGTTCCTATTTAAACAAAAGAGAAAACACAACTTTTTGAAATTAACTCAGTACCATTATTTCTCCATCCTGGGTGCATTAATTGGGAGGACTTGGTCTAACATGATATAAATATTAAATATGGGGGGTGGGGGGGGTAGTGTAATAAGTTATCATGGAAAATAACGTGGGGTAGTTTATGAATTGAATTTTTTTAAGTTTGTTTGTTTTTTTCAAAAGCTTCAAGGAAGGCTCATGTGAGCCTAGAAGTAGGATAGGAATTTAAAGAAAAGTAGGGTAGATAGTAGTTAGATGAGTATTGTTTGTTTAATTTAAAATTAGTTTAGAATTAAGTTAGTTTTTTATTATTATTATTTAAGATAGTATTAGATTAGTTTAATTTTAAGTTAGTAAAAAGTTAATTTAGTTTTTAGTTTTGATTAACTTTGTTGTTGTGATAATTAATTTTAGTTTTAGTTTAAAGGTAGATTAGTTATTTAAAATAAGTTTAAAATTATTTTTTTATTTGTTAGGTAGTTTAATTTAAATGTTTTAAAAAAAAAGACATTGAAATTTTATTCTTTCTAAATTAACATTAGTAATGTAAATATCCTAATTTTTATTTTTATGTCTATTAATTTTAGTATTATTATTATTATGAGATAAAGTTTTATTTAAGGTTAAATTATAGATTTGAATGTAACTAATTTATGATAAAGTTCAAAATTGTTTATTTAATTATATTAAAGATTAGAGTTAGATAATCAAATTTGCTATGTCGTTTCAAGTTATTAAGTTAACGGCAGTAGTAAGTGTAGGGATCACAATTCATGTTGAATTATTTTAATTTTAGTATAAGTTGAAAAGTACAAGGCAATAAATAGCTAGATTCATTGTATTTCAAATGTTATTGAATAATTTTAAAACTATTGTTTTAAAATTAATAAAACAAGTAGCGAATGTTGAAATAAATTTGATAACAAAATTTTAACTTAACAATCTTGTCCCACACTTTGATTTTTAAAAAAAACTAAATGGAATATCTAGCATTTTGATTGAAGAACCTATTTCTATCTACATTGTACCTACTCTTAAATTTATGAAAGAACAATCTTATCAAAATTTAATTAGTATTGTTCTTTTTTTTAAAAAACATTGTCATGCCCATATTTTCCTACCCAAAATAAAACATAGATTCCTTTAAAGGAAGACATGATTAAGATAACTATTTTCAACTACGAATTTTAGATCTGCACTATAAGGAAATGAAACTTTGATTAACTAATTGATTTCAACTCAAAAGAGCATTAGATTTCCATTTAACAGTCTTTCAAATATACATCTTAAGAAGACATAGAACTATTTATTTTCTTTTCTTTGTTTTCTTGTATTCAAATAGGAAACCTTTCATACATCACAAATGTAAGATCACAAACTTCTCTTTTGCATTGAATCATATACAGAATCTTCAATCAAGTAGCAAGGCTTAGCATTTATAAGTTTCATTTACATTTCTTTCCAAGATACAATAAAGAAAACTACTAATACTGAAACAATGCTTGTTTTCCACCCTACCAATTAATGGCATCATGAGGCCTCTGGTGCCCTAGCCATAACCCCGAGCAAGAACTCACTGTATCTAAGGATCATAGATGTTATCATAAGAGTGAGTTCCTAATACAAGAACAACATTTTTAACTACACTTGTTACACATTTCAGACCTACATGAATCCAACTCAAAAAGAAATACTACAAAAGAAAAGGGATAGAAAGACTCATCTCTCTCTCAAGTTCCCTCTTGATCTTCTTCTCCTCATACTGTTCTACCATCCTCTCCTCCCTTCTCCATTCCCTTATTCTGCATATAACTTCCCCTTTTCATCTCCAACAATGGTGAAAAAAAAATGGTCAATCCTCCAAAGTCTTCCCCCCCCTTCTTTCAAAACCCTCCCTCATTTAATGAAGGCACGTGGCTTTCTTATCAATGTGTCATAACCCATTATCTCTCACTATTCATTTTCGTCACATTTGAAGTGGGGCCCTTTAGAGGTGTCATAATGTAAGTTTTAACCATGATTTGACCCTCAACTAACCCCCAACCCTGGGTAGTATAAGTGGGTTAGGTTATTTTAACCCAGAATGCATTCTAGGATCCATTTTAACCCCTCTAAAGTCCAACTTTAGTTCATATACGATTTTACAAAAAGTTTGCATTGAGGTCAACTTTGATTGTTGTACAAGAGTTGGCATAGTTTTCTCGAAGGTATTCATAATCATTCAATTAGGCCTTCACAAGCATCTGTTGCACAAATTCAAATTTATCATCAACAACTCAAACATATAAATATAAGACTATAAACATTAAGACATATCCCTCAATTAACCATAGATCAACCCATCAGATCAATATCATATTCTAGCATCATTTCTTCAGAATCATTTGCATATGAAATTCATTTACAAATAAGTATTATTATTTCTACTTTAATTGCTCTAATTACAAACTTTTCAAGAATAATAACCACATTAATAATTCATAGCATATGTATCAAAACACCTTACATTTTACACATACATTAATCAAATTCATCAAGCATAAGTACTTCCTCTCACTAGTTATAGAATTCAAATCATAACATCTCTTAGAATAACATAACAAGTATCACTAGTACTCATTGTGTTATCTATATTCTATTCATTTTCGTACTTTTAAAAAAAAAATTGAATTAGATGATACATAATTTACTTCAAAACAATAATCACATAACCCAAACTTGATTTCCATTTTCACAATCACCTTATGTGGAATGTATTCACCACAACACAATATCTATTCAATTCAATTGGCCATAATTTCAATTACTAAAACTATCTAATTATCATGACGAGATAAGATGAACAATATAAGGTCTTTATCCATAAGGTAGCTCACATTAGCTAATCAAGTTGTTAACTTATATTAGACAATCCATCCTAGTGTGAATTAGGTCTAATGCTACTAGTCTCATAACTATCTAAACTATCATTTCATATGTAAAGAGGTCCAACCATTTCTATTTGTAATCATTTTCAAGTGTACGAACAAAATCCATAGTTGATCATAAGTTGAGTCTAACTTGCACATTAATTAAATAAGTAGAATTATACTATACAAAGTATCACATACACATTTGCACCTAATATTCAGATGGTTACAAAAGATAAGTCAATCTTATTTAAACAATACTAATCATAGCAAGTCACATAAGGATCCTCCCTAATTGTGTTATTACATAAGCCATATAATTTTCTCTAATGACAAAATTATTATTTAATTCTAATCAAATTATATTGTAGACAAATTAATGATCCTTCTAGTTCTTACTTGGATGGGACCTTACAAAAATTGTGTGTCTTTGCCCTTGTATTTTGGGCATGACAAGTGTGGGAACCTCAATATGGCTCTAAAACATGACATTTATAAGACTTATGATCCAAATAGAAGTTTGTTAGTATTATCATGGATGGATTTAATACTATCCAATTCTAGGTTTTGGTGAATGCGTCCCTAGGCATATTGTTAACCTTCTCTCAAGGTCTTCAAGAAAGGGACCCACTCTCTCCTTACTTATTCATGATATCCCTATAGGATATCCTTATGTACTTCCTTTCTCTCTTTAAACTCCTAGGTAGATATAAAGAGATTATTGAAAAAATTCAAAAAAATAATTTTTTTATGGTATCAAATAGAGCATAGGACCAAAACATTTTTTCTTAGCTAGGAGAAAGCCTATTGATCTTAGTCCTTGGGGGAGCTAACATTAGAATAATTAGGCATTTGAATAAGGCCCTTGGCTAAGGTTTGATGGAGACTGATGAGCTCTTTGGGTAGTTGGTGTAGTATTGTAAGGGCTAATTATCTGAGAGGTGACTTGCTATACCAACATCTTTGGACCATGGAACTCCCTCAAGATCAAAAATTTGGAACAATATTGTACAAACCTATATAATTTTGAAGAAGGTTACTCATTGGGTGGTAGGGAATGGGATCAACATCAACTTTTAGGAGGATCGTTAGCTCAAAGATGACCTCCTCATGAATACCAAGTTCCAACCTCTGAGAGATTTTGTACTAGAGGAAATATGGTACCCTAGTTCACAAGTATATTACCCTTCACAGCAAATGGAAAAGACTTTATGATTAGGAAAATCCGTGAACTAGGCTACTTATGGAGCTTCAGGAGATCTTGTAGAATTTTATTATCCCCTCCATCCCATTGGATGAATCTTTAATATGGAAACTTACTCCCTCTGTAGAATTCATAAAGAATTTTTCTTATACTTGTTCTCTAAAGGGTGGTTGATGAAAGGGGTCCCCCTTAATACCACAAACACATAATTGAAATCAAAGAAACAACAACAATTTGCAAGAACAAAATATGGGCTTTCTATTATTGCTGCAAATGTAGAATTATAGAATTTAGGATTACAATATGCTAACCCATATGGGTACCTTCATTAAAGAAGTCTACAAGACAATACTCTGAAATATTTGCCAAGGCTACCCAGAACTCCCCTAAACAATCCTAGGAGCCTTTCTTAAATAGACAATTTTATGGTAGAAGGTTTTATAAATCAACCATTGAGGCCAAAAACCCCCAAATTACATAAATTACATTTATTACATTAGAGTCAGCTCAAAGAATAAGAAACTTTATTTTATAGCCATGATTAAGGTAACCAAACTTTTGGAGACCATAACTCACAAACCTTAGCTCTAATTGACTATTATAACCACTTTTTAGAAGGGTTAGATCCTTAACTACAATGCCTAAGATGTGAAGTGCCACTCAATTGAGATTTGACCCCATTCCAAAGTCTCTAAAGTCTTCAAAGTTGAGTTCAAATATATTTTTTTTTAAAAATTAGCCAAAAATGTGGAATAACTTCTCTGATATGGAAGTTGGAGCCATGAAGCTTTTATGGTAGCCTTATAAATCTAGAATGAAACTTCCTATAGAAAATTTGAACATTTTGAGCTCGTATGAAAAACTTATTAAAAATATCATGTTCACAAAAATAGTAACCCACTCTATCTACTAGTCTAGATTAAAATAGAAAAGCCTAAAACTACAAAGATATAAGTTGAAAGTAAAAGTATTTTTGGGTGAAGAAAGATTTCCCTCAAACCTGGGATGCTACTGCATTAGTGGTGAAGCTTTGAGAGAATGGAAAAATGTTTGGCAGCCCTAGATCCTAGAAAGGATAAATTTCTTTTGGTGGGTTACCCTATAGCCCAACCTATCTCTAGATAAAAGCTCGAGGGAAGATATAACCTTCCCAATGGAGGATGCTTCTAATGGTGGTGAGAAGAAGGGGCATCGTACTCATTGGAAGGACCAAAGTAAATCCCAACTAGATAGGCTAGAGAAATTGATGCATAACTTGGCCTACAATCAGGAATCCCTATGCCAAAAGGTTAAAACTCTTGTGGAATTCTCTACTAAAGTCGTGCATTTTCTGACCACCACTCTATATTTTATGTAGGTGTACAAGGACAAGAAGGATGCTAGAAAAGAGAGTGGGACCACCCGCTTCCTCTACAACATCTTGGTAGATGATTAGCTCAAGAATCTACACATATACATGTATACATGATATATGTATACATGTACATATATTAGAGTGAGACCATCCACTACCTCTATAGCTTCTAGACAAATGATTGGAAGATGATTGGCTTCTTGGTAGATGATATGTATACATGTACATGGATAGGTATAAATTGTTAGTTGGTTTTTTGAACCCCAATTTTAATCTTGAAAATCTAGTCTTCCTAATGGTCTTTCCTTTGTTTTTTTTAAATTTCCCTCCAATTTACGTTGAAAATGCTATATAAAGTTATATTGTGTAAGGTAGGGTACAGATAAAGTTTCATGGTAGTAAACCACAATCTTCAAGCTCAAGGTTCAAAGTTGTCCTTTGTAATTGCATAAACAATATTGAGCTAGGTTAAAAGTTTTTCTGAAACACATTGTACTCATTGAACTTGGTCGAATGGTTCAAAGGTTCAAAGTGGTTCTGAAGCACATTGTACTAATTAAACTAGGTTCAATGGTTGAAAGGTTGAGTCATTCAATATGCATTTCAAACATGTTCATTGGTTTGATATGACAAAATAGGTAGATGATTGTTTTTAGAATGTGCAAGACTAGTTAAAGAGCTTTAGTTGTCATTATTTAAAAGTGCAAAAGTGTAATTCATATAGGTAGATCTGATATAGAAGAAAAAGCACAACTTTTCAAACTACCAAATCCTAAATTGCCTAGCTTCAGTGATTATAAAGTAATATACTTTATGAAAATTGAAGCCATATCTATATTGATTTTCATGTACTTGAGCCACAATATCAACATTTTCGAAGAAGCATGTGAATTATCTAATAGGATGACCACTCATAGATTGTTCAAAAAAATACATATGAATGCATTCAAAGTGTTCAATATTAGAAATTATAAGAAAGGTGAACATTTGATTTGGTCAAGGCTTGACCAAATGAAATCCGATCCAATGGTTTAAAGAATAGTGTACATAACATATGCTTGGCTCAATGGCTCATTTTTTTCACCATCTATTATTCCTATGTTTATGAATGCATTCATGAAATACCAATGGTCACAATGCATACAATTATGTACCCCATAATAAATCAAGGGATTGGCACCAAATTGTTTGACAAAATGCCAATAGTTGTGAATCCCTAGTCCCAAATATATAGAAGAGACTGACTCAACCATAGATTAGTATTGTATGCAATTAAGAGAATTCAAATTTGATGACTTAAATGTCCAGTTGGAATGTCCAACAGTAATGAATATAAAGAAGGGACAAAATTATATTCGGTTCGTGGTCTAGCAATTTGAATGTGCAAATGCTCCAAATTTGGGTTTCACGTATGTTGTTTGAAAATGATGAATAACACAAGTATGTTGGTATTAGAATCATTATAAATATATATTAGGTGAGTCAACACTCCACTTTGGGTATGTGCAGGATCATGATCAACCAAACTATACCCTTAAGTGGCAATGAAAAATCAAAAAATCAAGGTTATGTCAACTTGACATGAAATTTTCAAGTTGTTATGAAGTTTCTATCAAAAACTTGAGAGAAAAGAATCTCTAGGAAATTTAATTAGCTTCTACAAACTAAGCCTTATCTAAAATTAAATAAAAATGGATTGCGCATTTTTTTATTTTAGTGCAATAGTACAAAATGTTCAAGACAAAAATAAGAAGTAGATGTATGTCTTACCACCTTAATAAAAATAAAATGATAATAATTTTTAATAAGATTCTATATATAAGAAGTAGACTCATGCATTGATGTGACACATTTTTTTGTGTATTTTATTCTAAATAATTAATTAATTATGAATTTTCTACTATAGTATTTTTGTAATAAAAGAAACTCTCATGTCTAACCACCTTAACTAATTCAAAACTCTATGAAATTTAATTTTTCTTTTTTATATCCTTATATTAGAAGAAGCATTGAGTGTGATGCATCTTTTAGATTTGAAAAATGTTGTCTGATTTGAAAGTTATAGTTATTTTTTGATCAGTGTGTCAATCAACACATTATACATCACTCCATTAGAAAATATGTAATAATTACTCACTGAACTTGTAATTTGATAGACATTACATTTATGGAAAGATAAGAAAATTCCTAAGAAATCCTTTTCATGTCATCAAATTTGGTTGGAAAAACTCATGAGATACATGTTTGAACTAGAAAATATATAGGAATAGGCAAAAAACACATTTTTTGGGATGTTATTAAAGTTGACTATGTAAGGTCGGTATCCAAAGATATACTATGCCTTATAAAGCTATTAATTTTTCAATTTTTTATTAGTATGGGTGGGAAAAAAGTTGGTATACATTTTGAAATTCTTTAAGGTATTTTAAAACTACATATTTTAGAAATCGCCACCTTTTGGCACACCATGATCCTACACATACCCTTTTGGATATGCATGAAGATTGTGGCACGGAGAATGTAGGTAATGTACTTGAGCAAATGTCTATAGCCATGGAAATTACTTAAATTGAGAAAGTAAAGTTTTGTAACCCAATGATAAGAAACATTATGGTTTCATGAATAATTTTAGTATGTTTGAAAGAAGTCAAAATTTGGGAACCTCTATGTGAAGAATCACTATTAGCCTAGACAAAAGGACTGAGCCTCATATCAAGAAAAGATCTTGAGTTCCCCATTTCTTTTGAGATTGAGATATATGTATCAATTCAAATCTACCATAGTGGGCATAGAAGCTTGATTTTCAAGTTCATCAATTCCTCGGAGATCCACTACAGCCAATTGGAAATGAGACATGAGAATCCCATATGGTCAAACAATTTTTCCAAATATAATGCTCACATCCAAACTAAGGATAGAAACCTATAGAGGACACCTGATACTTTTTGATAGTGTCCATAGACAACATCTATGCTTAGGTTTTCAAGCTTGCAAAGTACATGGTCTAAGATTTTAAGCACTCAGGGATAGTCAAAATTAATGAAGGCACAACACATGTGAACTATTTATCAAAATGCTTGAATTCAATGAACACATGGAAGGACATGGAAGGAGTAGCCAAGTGTTTCAAAGAATTCTCACCTACCTTGTATGTTTCAGAAAATATATAAGGGAACTCAAGGACCTATGTATTCTAATAAAAGGAGAGTAATACCTTTAGGAAGGACCATGAACTTATTGTGACATATTAGAGTTGGTATACATCTAGAGATAACAAAATAATGAATATGACAAGAGACTAATGGTATAAAGACATGAGACTTTCTTGATGAGAAATCATGAAATGACCTTTGCTATCCAAGTTTAATTATTATGATGTATCCACCTTGCACAATTTTGTGGTGTTCTAGTAGAGAATTGACAAATGGAAGTTTGTATGATGACCATTTTTGTAAGCCCAGAAAACATAGTCGAAAACCTCTGTAGTGAAGTTATTGATAATGACTATCACTGAAATATAGTTAGTGATTTCTTTTGAAAAGCTAAATGCATGATAAGGGCCAAGCTTCAATAATGACTCAACATGATAAGTATAGGTGTCCATAAATGGAAATTTGGAGAGAAGCAAACAATATTATAATATTTATTGAAGATCATATTTATCCTTGGTACTTTATCTTTACTCAATAATAGGATATGTAATGTTATTTAAAGGTCATATGAGAAGACAATAAGTTGATGAAAATTTTGGGGTGAGAAAGGAGTCGTTTCTAGAATTAGTTTTGATAACTG